>JARFOD010039273.1:0-10312 GCA_031763545.1 Mopalia muscosa | reverse complement strand
GTGTTACCTCTTTAACAATATTTTAAATAAATTTCATGATAATGTTATGTTTCTGTGATAATGAAACAATGTGAAAAGGTGATAAGGTTGTAGAGGTGCTCATTGTGGTATATGTAGCCAAATGCTATAAAGACAGTATGTACTTTACACAGGGTTAATATGTTAACTTGTTATATATGACCGCTGTAACAGCAAGCAAAAGGTTCTTATGAACAAACAAGTTGCAAAATAAAACCTGACTTCATTCAAACAATGAAAGTTGCTGTTGTATTACCTCCTGTATGTCATGGTTCTATGTATTTCTCTATTCCTTTTAAAACAATATTTGTTGACAAATCATTTTTTTAAAAAGCACATTTTCTCCTTTTTTTTCTTCAAAATTGACTCTGTTTTAATTTTGGCTAGAGTGTAACGATTTGTTTTAATTTTGGCTAGAGTGTAACGATTTTATCTGTAATAGTTGTGACAGGCCAGAAAAGACATTGCGATTGCAGCAGGTGGCTCAAAAACAATTTGCGGCTAATGAATTTTAATGCAGCCCACGTATGAGCGTTACAACACAGTCAGCTTGTCAATGATCTCACCGGAGATTGCAAGTTAAGATGACGGATTTACCAAAGCAGACAACGTGGACACATTGAGGCAGCTCAATACGAAAAAATTGGTGCCTCAGGTCAAATGTTCAAGTGTGAAAAAGGCATGTCGAATTCATTAGCTGTCACATAGGACACTAAAACATTTCCCCTAAACAATGGCAGCCCTGATTAATTCCCGGCAAAGAGAGAGGTCATTAGACCAGAAATGTCAGGGCTCCACAACTTTTACACCAAGCAATGCTCAAGCCAAGAGTAGAGGACAGACTATGAAAGAATCCAAGACAAGTTCTTTAGTGTAGCACTATACTAGCATGGACAATTCCATGAGATCCTTCAGAATAGCTGTAGAATAGAATAGAGCTCATGCAGAAACTAGAGTATATTCAATAATTTGTACTACATTACTATAAAAGTCGCTTAAAACTATTTACAGACAATTAAATTATTTGACAAGGTGTACAAGACCACCACTTTCTTTGCCTAGCTGGCACAACAAAAGCATACCGTGGGGACTCCGTGGAAAATTTCATTCATGTTAGATGTTAGTACTTACATGTACAATGAAGTGAGCCACATTCTTTGAGATTTCACGGACTCTGTTATGGTGCTGGTACACCAGCTACAGCAGTATGATGAATTACATCATTAATCTATCTGGTCAAAGAGAAGTGTGAATTAGCAGGCTAAGTCTTACAGGAGCCCTCCGACACATCTTGGCTCCAACCTCCAATTGGAAATGATATCCATACATACTCCATCAAAACCAATTTATCATCACAGCCCAAAACCCTGGCACCAGTTTCCAACACAAGAGTAAATCCCAGACTTCATGTATATTCATGAAAAAGGCAAACAAATCTGATTTCATAGCATACACTTTTATCATAACTTCATAGTCTTATGTAAGTATATGGCAATGAATCGGACATGAACACATTTATCATACTTGAAGGATAACATTTCCTCCAAAATTTGCTTGATGTTAAGAGAGTTAGGAAAAAAGTAAGCGAAAGCTAGATGAAAATAAAGTCAATTTCTTATACGTTAACAGATAGATGTGACCGTACCCACAGGCCTTGCTAATCAGAGTTTATGCAATGTTAACAGATAGATGTGACCGTACCCACAGGCCTTGCTAATCACAGTAGTTTATGCATCATGAAATCCAAAGTAAAGGACTGTCAGGTTTTATTTACTATTTTACAAGGCTTCAATGCCAAACTAAAGATCAACTATTTCCCTTAGAGGAGGACACACTAGACCAATGGATGATTGTTTTCTTGTTGCCCTTTATTTCCTAAAGCAGGACAAAAAGACAGACCCCTCTACTACTCCCCATCATTATTCATCTGACCAAATGGTTAAAGATATGTTTATTCAGGAATCATTGCTTTACAAAGTATGAGAACATATGGTAAATGGTTAAAGTTTCATCAACATTATATTTAAGACATTTTTTTCTTTTTCTTTTATTTCATTTTTTATTTTTATTTATTCACTATAATTTATATTTTCAAAATGACATTCTTGTTCTATGATTGCCAAATATAGCTTTAGGTTATTCTGTGCATGTGTGACCTTCCTCAGAGTTTTCAGGAATATATGAATGGAAGATAATATCTCTCACTAGTTATAACATGAATTTGAAATGAGCATAGTTGTTGAACAAGACACATGCCTATTAATCACAATCACTAAAATCAATCCTACATTGGAATAAAATTGATAAATTCAGATGAGGGGTTCTGTACCTAAATCTAGAATATGTTTTATAATGGGGAGCTCGTGTGAGGAGAGCTGTTGAACGTGACACATACTGTAACACACAACCATCAGTATCATTTGGATCGTGGACAAACCTCCAGAGATTCTCCACATGGATTCTCCAAAAACCTCAATCAATAAATATCCAATGTGAAGGCTATCAAATTCCTTATTTCTGTCATCTTCACACATCTTAACCATGCCCCTCTGTCCACTCCGTGACAGAGGGTTATTGTATTGAGAGAATCTGTATAACCTTATTTCAGTTTGAGGACATGTTGTTCAGTGACCTTGCAGTAGAGTTTCCCTACCACCCCTCAAAAAAAAAAAACTAAAAAAAAAACAATAAAAAAAAAAACACAAGAACAATTTTTCTTAGATCTAATAGAAAAAAATACAGCAAATGTATTTTATTGGCTTTCTTCCGTTGTTTGGCGAGGCACAGGTATTATAATTACCAGTTTAGTATGGTAATAATAATTCATATTCCATGTTATATTTTCGAACAACTGATGAAATAATGCACATGGATATATATCAGGTTAAATGATGGAACCACTATTAAATTTAATCCTCCAATACATGACGTCATGCCATATTGAAGGTTATCTCTAATCCACGATTTAATCTGGTGCTCGTTACTAATAGTCATTTAAGCAAGTGGCCCCTGCACTTCACACTACTGGTTCACATGTGACCCTCATCTCTAAATCAAGAGGTGAATTCCTATTGGTTTGATTTGGGTGCTATGTTACACTCAAGGGTATTTCACTTATATGGCAACAGCTATATACTTCTCACCCTGCCTTATTTAAATACGATGGAAAACTGACAGAAAAATCCTTGTAAAAACCACCCAGTGAATATGGGAATCAAACCATGACTCTGGGGGTCTTGAACTGTACATACATGTAGAAGGAGGATCAGTATTCCCTCACGCTAACTACTACTCCATGTTCATTCTTGAATCTAATATGAGTGGCAAATAATCAGAGTATGGTTATGGTTTTTATGAGTTCTATCAAACTTTCTTGCAAAGAGTTATCTGGTATTGACCTGGACGTGGGATAAATATCAAACAAAATAAATAAAAAAAAGATTCCATTATAAAATAGTTGAATATATCCAATAATCACCTATCTGTGTAAATCTCACATATACTGCTTAGATTAAAATGAATTAGGACTGGTTTCCAGAAATTGGATCAAAACAAATACGAATCCATGTGTATCAGAATGCCATTCAATAGCTGTGTTCGTGTAAATCAATTGCAAACGTGAGCCATCAAAGTCTTTCTATTGTGAAATAATGGGACAATAAAAAAGCACAATGGAAATAAATAAGTTGCAACTCACGCTTGATAACACATGAGACCACTGAGTCAACTGAACATATCTAATCAAAGCAAACAGACTAAAAAGGAAATAGTTTCATAGTCGCAATAACCAAGTCGTAATTTGCGCCCCATAAATCAGATGGTCAGTTAAATCACAATATTAACAGACGCATGACAATCATGGTTGTATTTGAGTTTACCGTGATGTTATTTCTGCTCCATGGAGCCCATAACTATAGTTGAATACTACGATAAACATTATAAAAGTACAACTACTCAGATATAGGAGCTTGGAGGAAAATGTGACACTTGCAATGTATCGCGGCAATCAGGATATGGGGTGGTCCTCATCAGAGCAATGCTGCTGGAGCAAATGTCTTTACATAAATTGTTTTGACGGTTGTCACCAAAGCAGTTGTTTTAAGAGCAGTTAGGGCTGGAGTAAATATTGCAGCAGGGTACGTAGAGCACAATTGAACTTTGACATTTTTTGTTACAACTGTCTATATTGACTGGATGATAGTATAGTTAGTACAGGGTTCTGAAATGAGTTTATGCCACTACCCAGTTTCATGATTGATTGGTTGATTAATGTTCTACGCTTTGCTCAAGAGAATTTCACTTAAATGACTGTGGTCTATTCCACCCTCAATTGACAATAGCCCAAAACTGGAAGGTGAAGTGTTTTGGTTTGTTGAAAAGTTAATCCTTCTCCAACGTTAAACACCAATCAAACAAACAAACAAACCAATGCTAAGTAAAGACAGCACTCTAAGCAAATTTCTCTTAAGCAGAGGAGAAGTCTAATGCTTGAACCATTAGATCTGAAAGTGGATCTGCTCGTAACAAAATAAAACATGCATGTACACATGTTAAGCTTATGAACATGGGTAGGGTCACGGTGGCTGACTGATTGGCCTATCACTTATATACCAACAATGCACCTAAATAGTAAATAACCAAAGTAACACAACCAACAAATATTAAAAGCATGCTATGTTGAAAATTTAATCAGCCTCCATTGCTATGTTATGACAGCTATACTGTGGTTGACCCACACTTCCTGTTACTAGAAGGTCTGTGGACCGTTAAACTAGAGTCCATACATTACCAACATTATATAGCTTTACATATACTGACTACAATTCTCAAAAGTTTGTGAATAAACAATGTACCGGTAATCTTACAGAATTCTTTTAATTCCATCAATTTATAATTTGGACACATTGAAAATAAATTTAAATGTGTGTTAAGACACTCTAATGTTCTAAACCTGCATGAGAAAGAAATGGATTTTACTTTACATAAACATCACAGTGAACTGCTAGTCACAATGTCTCAACACTCACCACTTAAGATCACATATGAACTGGGTTTGTAAAATAATGGATGGCAGAACAAAACATGCAAGGATTTTAAAAAAATAAATGGCAAAACTGGGTGGTCTGATTACCCATAAGGTAATCCCATCAGCAAACACTTCCCGTAAAACCAAAGTTACGGCACATTCACAGCTTCCCTCATATTGATTCATATTATTTTATAGTGTGTTGCTATGGAAACGAAAGGCAAACACAGAAGGCTAGCTTTACCGACATATTTCTCCTCCTACAATATAATTCCCCTAGCATGTCTTTGGACATGTTAAAGTTTCATCATAAACAACTGAAGTCCCCTGGCGTGTCATTATCCATGTTTAAGTCATGATATCAGTATAATGACATTCAAATCATTACATTTTGCTAGTAGGTGAACAATTTAATTATGGTGGAAGCACAAAAATATTCTTTACACAAAGTGTATTAACATACACAGGGCATATATATATACATACTGATTTCTTTTCTTGGTTGATAATTACATTTAGTCGATGAAATTAAAGCTTCAATATGGTTTTTAAAACTAGATAACAAGTAACTTGATGATGGGATGTTTTATAGAAAAGACAGGGTCGTCAAATTGAAACAAATAGTCTGTAGATGAGATGGAGATATAAGTGTAGTGGGCAAAATAAGCAGGTATTTCAAATGACTAACATAAAACAATATCTACATAATTTATGACTAATTTATAATATCATTGTGTTGAATTATAAACATGTAGAGAATAAAATATTCTTAAGAATTTTGTTTTGATATTGATTATTAAGACATATTTTGTATAGTTGATAATAGTTGTGGTAACATATAACAATTGCACTGGATCCTATACATCTGCTCAAAACTTTAACCATTCAGAATGAAAGAAACCGCCGATATCTAATGCATTGACATGCATTACAGGCATAATTCATGTAAGCCATACTGAAACAAGATCATTGGGGAACTCACATGGCCAAGTTCACATAAAGGGCATGGGTTTTGTCCTCGGAAATCCTTTTGTTGTAAGGGTGGAATGTGAGGCTGAATGAATTCACTGATAAAGGAAACTATGGGAATGGAGTAAAGAGAATGTGTGCGGACAATACTGTGGAATTCTACAGGGAGCGGACATCACTACGATTCTAATTACACTCCTGGGTAACAAAGCATCAGCTGCAACTGCATGGGTGACCCAACTGGCCTGATAATCAAGGGATTTCACACTATGACGCTTCAAAGCTGGAAAAAGATTCAATCCATAATTGCCCTCAGCAACAACGGACTACTAGGACAATGTCAAGTCTAACATGGCTTCTTCCAAAGTCAATTACAAGAATGTGTATAAAAAATGGCAAACAGATTTGGCATTTCGGTAAATTTTACAAAAGACACACTGTTAAAAAATGGTTGAGTGGAAAGGCTTTATAAAAGATCGTTCTGCAGTTTAAGTCAAATGTCTTAACTTAAGCCCATGTGTCAGGTTTTATCACTTTACTTTAGAACTAACTGGGTAATGACAGCAGCATAAATTCTGTCTACTGCACCACAGACAATTTAGCAGAGCATTTATTTGCTAGCATATAACGACCACACCATCAATCGAAAAATTTTCCACACAATTTACCAAATCACACTATTTACACCACTGGCGATTGGTAACGATAGGAGTACAAAGTTAAATTGCACACAAGCTCTCCATGTGCCATCAAAATAATTCATGTCGAAATAAGTCGAATCACATGCAAATAAAACCTGGAAAATGATTTTATTACTTTTTTACTAATCGTCAAGGGAACTATGTAATCTATTCAGGCCCTTCATTTAAAATGTGCCAACTTACAATAAACACAACTGAAGCAAGACTAATTCCTTTGTATTTCCAGAGATAAAATAACATTGACAGGTACTTTTTCTATTGTTATTCTATCTCTATAATACCAAACTCTGGATATTCAATTGAATGAAACTCCAACAGACAATATCACTAGCCAATGAATTAATCCAAAATTCTTTAACAACAACCAAAAACCACAATGAGGCAGGCAATTGTTAGAAATGCTGTCACATAATGGATATCTTGTTTTAAATAAGCATTTTAAACTAAAAAAAAAAAAAGAAGAAATCCAGAGAGTTTATCCTGGGATATAGTACATTCAAGGTTCAGCCAAAATTAATATTATATGAATGTAAAAATTGAATGTCAGATTTAGTGTTAGTGTTAGGTGTTAGGTTTTGTGTTGTCCTAGGCTGTTTAGGGTTAGGTTTAGGTTAAGTAATAAATCTAAGTAATAAATCTAACCCATAACTTAAAATTTGCTTAATCTTACATGATGGATACGCCATTATTTTGGATACAATGAAGTAAAAATGAAAAAAGTAAAACTATCATGAAGGATATGTAATGTTAGTTCTAGGCTATTGACTTTTGGCAGTTAAAAAATATTTTATTCTTTCTTTAATTTAGTAATATTTCTGCTCGCTGGATAACATGTCTTGTTGTAATCAAGTTTATTTTATTGAAATGATCATTGTGTCTTCTATACTGAGGTAGGACTTTAAACTGCCTAAAAGCTCATATATATTAATACAAACTACACACAGTCTTTTATATATACATACTTCACCTAGTCTCGATATTGAGACATGGTGCCAGCCAGTCACTGTTCATTGAGACATGGTGCCAGCCAGTCACAGTTCAACCCCATTCAGTTGAGTGCCACACAAGAAATAAACATCCTGTTTTATTAACGTATTTTGTCTGACCCTGTTGAACATGAATTCAAGAGCTAACAAGTTTTAATTATTAGGGCATTTGTCTAAGCCATACATTACTCACGCTGAACCCACCATTATGCTTCACCTAAAAACACAGCCACTGACCTCGAAGACACATCCACTCAATCTAATACAAACACCATCAATTAATGCAAATTGACCAAGTTCACAGGAACCAAGCTTTGCGAGCCCTAATGATGATTTCTAGTTTCAGCCAAATTCAGATACAAATGCGAAAACTGGCATCCGGTTAAAATATCAGGGAGCTTAAAAAAAACTCCCACGGACACATTAAATGGATAGCTTGAGTAAGACTACTAACTTCATAATTTCATGAGTTTTAAAAGATAACTTGTTTTACAGGGGTTCATTAAATACCTCTAGAGACATTACAAGAACTCTTTCTGTAATTTTGGGAAAAAAGTGTAACTCTTAACTAAAATGAGAATAAATTGAAACAAAGATTTAAAGATATTAATGAGCAGAGGTTTCTTCCTATAATGCTGACTATTGTTAATGGTGATTTTAAGATACTTAGAATGGTTTGCATTCAAACTGTTATCAGTTTTCACCAACCAGGGTAAACTCATCTACTATAAATTTATCTTACCAAGGAAATTGGTTTACATCACACCTTTTTATTGTTTGTACTGTTTGAATCTACTCAGCAGTAAAATTATTAAAAGTAACTAAATATTAGCAAAGCTTGGGATAGAACAAGCCCGCAAGGGCTTTATTCCCGCCTTGTATAATGTGTGAAAATACCATGTATACTATTTTCTTCGTATTTTACAGTGAATAAAAATCAAATCAAATCAAATTGAAATTATTCCGGTGGAAACAAACATAATTTTCTTTCTCTATACATTTATTAAAGAACATTAAATACACTGAATAATTCCCTCAAAGTATGATGTTAAAACTATCTCAAATACAATTGTGATTAGAGTGTGTTTAGCTTTTAGCAACGTAGAAATATAGATTTGTTGAATTCCCTTTTATTCTTCTACGTTATGCTTCTTTCAGATTCGACTATGTTATCATTTATGACGGTGCGAGTCAATCGAATAAAGTTCTTGGAAGGTATTGTGGAAACACGCCAATATCTGTGATATCCTCTTCCAGGACCGCTCTGATCAAATTGGTGTCAGACAGGTCTTATACAGGGGTAGGCTTCGAGCTGAGTTATCGTGCAACAACGAGCAGGGAAAAAACAGGTACGTTACTTATCTCCATTTAAAAATGTATTTTACATATCTAGAATTGTTTTTAACATATGTAGAAATCTTTTCAACATATGTGAAATTCTTTTCCACATAAGTCAAATAAAACACTGGAATCCTCTATTTAATCCGCCAAACTAACAATTGCCTACAATGGAGTCCTCCATTCAATCTGTCAAACTGACGTTTGTCTACACTGGAGTCCTTCATTCAATCCGTCAAACTAACGTTTGCCTACACTGCAGTCCTCTATTTAATCCGCCAAACTAACGATTGCCTACACTGGAGTCCTTCATTCAATCAGTCAAACCGTCAGTGATTCTTTATTCACTGAAATTAGTTATATATGATAACAAACAAGAAAGAAAATTTCCTACACTGGAGTCCTCTATTTAATCCCTCAAACTACAGACAGTCCACACTGAAGTCCTCCATTTGATCCGCCCAACTACCGACTGTCTACACTGGAGTCCTCCATTTATTCCGTCAAACTACCGACTGTCTACACTGGAGTCCTCCGTTTAATCCGTCAAACTATCGACTGTCTTTACTGGAGTCCTCCATTTCATCCGCCAAACTAACGTTTGTCTACACTGCAGTCCTTCATTCAATCCGTCAAACTAACGTTTGTATACACTGGAGTCCTCTATTTAATCCGCCAAACTAATGATTGCCTACACTGGAGTCCTCCATTCAATCCATAAAACTAACGTTTGTCTACACTGGAGTCCTTCATTCAATCCAGTCAAACTAACGACTGTCTACACTGGAGTCCTCAATTTAATCCGTCAAACTAACGACTGTCTACACTGGAGTCCTCCATTTAATCCGTTAAACTACCGACTATCTACAATGGAGTCCTCTATTTAATCCGTGAAACTAACGACTGTCTACACTGGAGTCCTCTATTTTATCCACTAAACTAGCGATTGCCTACACTGGAGTCCTCCATTCAATCCGTCAAACTAACGTTTGTCTACAATGGAGTTCTTCATTCAAACCGTCAAACTAACGTTTGTCTACACTGGAGTCCTCTATTTAATCCGCCAAACTAACGATTGCCTACACTGGAGTCCTCCATTCAATCCATAAAACTAACGTTTGTCTACACTGGAGTCCTTCATTCAATCCGTCAAACTAACGACTGTCTACACTGGAGTCCTCAATTTAATCCGTCAAACTAACAACTGTCTACACTGGAGTCCTCCATTTAATCCGTTAAACTACCGACTATCTACAATGGAGTCCTCTATTTAA
>JARFOD010039272.1:0-23771 GCA_031763545.1 Mopalia muscosa | reverse complement strand
TTTTGGTCAGACTTTGTGTAACGCTGCACGAAGAAGGCGCAGGGAAAAGCTTAGGGCAGTTGCATGTGCGAATCATTCCTAATCATTAAGCGAGTTTAATGGGTATAAAAGGCACATAGCCGTTCAATTGAATGCAATTGTTAAATTGTTTCTCCGCACTGCTACGACATACCAAGACTAGACGCTGCTACCTGGAACGTCGTCATTGGTCGTCTCGCAGTCGGTGAATCACATAATGCAGTCACTAGACTTTGTCATGTCCACCAGAGCATGATTTCCAAGCTCTTCCAACGGTACTAGCAATCCGGTTCAACAGCTGATCGTAGACGTTCTGGTCGACCTAGGGTGATGACGTTCCGGGTAGCTGCGTCTAGTCTTGGCAAACTGTAGCAGGTTGGAGAAACAATTTAACAACTGAATTCAGCTGAACGGCTATGTGTCTTTTATACCCATTACACTCGCTTAATGATTAGGCATGATTCGCAGGTGCAACTGCCTTAAGTTTTTCACTAGGTCTTCTTCTGCAGCGTTACACAAACACTAGCACAAAAGTCACGTGTGATCAACAGCCACTGTCTGGTGCTTAAATTTAATCATCGGATATTTACATAATAACATGATCACGTTGTCATGTCTCAATCATGCAAATTTTCTGAAGAATTCATGTTTTTAATTTTGTTTGTGATTTTGGTTTTTTTTTTGGGGAAAGTATATATGTACTTCACGGCTAGTTTTTGGATTTGCCTATATAGGTCGATTATGTTTTGTTTTTTTTTAAACTAGTTAGCAGTGTTATGATTTAATTGCAGTCCATTGCTGGCCGTTATGCCTGCCCAGAATGAAGAATTTTAAATATTGACAGGCAAAATGTTTGTTTAGATAATGGGAGATTTCAAGATTTTTTGTTATGTTATTTTTTTCTTCTTTCTCTTTCCCGTTTTTCTCCAAAAGTGGAGAATGAAGTCTTTTGGCTTTCGTTCTTATCTGTTCTAAAGATTAATGTTTCGACTACATTTTACATTTTTTGCATATATTTTTCTACTATCTTGAATATTAAACAACCATAGTTGATTTGCTGAAGCCGGATATGGCTAACTCCGTTTTCTGACATGCAATTAAATATAGGTTGTTGGCTATTTCAGGTAATGGGACACCAGCATCGGCTCTCCGCTATGCCAAAATGCCAGTGCTTTCTAACTCCGAATGTGCGTCTAAATGGTCCTCAAATCCCGGTGCCACCATCAACCCGGGACACATTTGTGTATACGAGCCTGGAATATCTTCGTGTAGTGTAGGTTTTCTCATGCACGCGTTTAAGTATCTTAATTGTCCGTCCGTTGACAATTTTATCATGTAAATCTCACATTTTTCTCGATAATCTATACACTTTGCGTTTACAATGAAGAGTCCAGGACGTTTATGTAATTTGATGAATATCACCTGATTCATTTATATAAGTTAATTGAAATATGAAATAACATAAAACCATTTGTGTACCTTTTTAAAAAAATGTTAACGGGTACAATGTAAGGAGTTTATTCAAATGATTGGTGATTTTTCAGAACTCAACAAATTTCCTGCTTTTGTTGATTTGAAATAGAAATCTTGTATTCCTTGGCCATGCTGTTATCTCCCCTTACAGACAGCTTGACAACGGCGGTCCAATGGTTTGTAACGTTGTATTTTTATCTCCTCTTACAGCTTGACAACGGCGGTCCAATGGTGTGTAACGGTGTTTTGGCGGGAATCGCTTCCTGGGTAGATTACATATGTTCTGGTAACTACCCAAGTGTCTACACTCGTGTTAGCTTCTTCAGAGACTGGATCGACTCAAACATGTGATTCAAATTAAAATAAAACTCATGGAACCGGACGTTTCTTGTTTGGTTAGTTTTCGTGCATTTATTTCATAGCTATATGCATAATCGGATTGTTAAACCACAATTCATTGCGTTTGACCGTAAGTGTAAACGGATATTGTCACTGACTGCAAGATGGCCTCGTTCCACTTAAAAGGAAAGAAACCTGTTTGATAGGTTAACTTCAACACTTCTTTTGGGCGATACAAGTTCTTAAGATTGACATTCGAGAACTGCTCAGCACCCCAAGTGAATCTTAAACGGTGAGTTGTTCGCTGATATCGACAATGTTGACACATCGATCGATTGATTGATGGTTGATTGACTGATTGATTGGTTAATGGATCGATTGATCGACCGACTCGTTGATTGATTGATTTCAACTACATGTCTGTTCTTTAGAACAATGTTGGCTGGCACTAACTGCGCAATTATGAACGAATGGGCAGAATTCACGACCTGAAAGGCGTTTAGAAATGATGACCACATGTAAATAGATATAGGTGCATGTTATTTATGTTGATATGTCATTAATTTATGTTTAACGTCGTTCTCAGTGGTATTTTACTTATATCCGGGAGGATTGTCCAATTCTTACTAAAATCAACAGAGGAGCGAGCGGAATCCTTCCTAGCAAAAATAGGAACTCCCCCTATGGGGACGATCAAATCGTTGCGGTACATCGAAAGGGGTTTATCAACCCAACACGCTTACCCTTGGGCCACAGACAACGCCAATTTATGTTTGTTTTTCACATTCCAAGTCGAGTCGCATTGGCTTATCTCTTACTTCATGCTGTTATAACAGCGAACAAGATAATATTGAACAGGTGCGTATACTCACGTCAACCATTTTACTTGTTAAGGAAATTGTCTTTAATTGTCAACGTGTCTTTACAATCCGCTAAAGTAATCAGCATCAGACATGGAGAAAATATTACTGATTTGTTTGATGGTTGGTTTAGTCAGCTGTGATCTCCAAGGTATGACTGTTTTTTTGTATTTTAACTTTGGCGTTTTTGCCGTCAATTAGATCATTAACAGTGTACCAAATAGTTCCCCGCTTGGCCTATGTCCCCACTTAAAGGGGTTTCTTGGACCCGTTCATTGATTTTGAGCATATCTTATGTTTACATTTTTGTAAAACTTGGGTTCTCAGGATTGCAAATATGATACTTTTGGTGAAGGTCCAATTATAACGTTTTAGTTTATTATAAATTCAATAAATGCTGGTAGGAAAAATATTAATGTATTTTTGTTGTTTTGATATTTGGAATGTCATTACTATTCCAACAAAAAACCCTGTATATTTAGTCGAATACCCCTTGTATTAAAACCACGTGGTTCTCATCCTTTCATAATATGATCAGAATAATTTATATGGAATTTAATGTATGTCTAACATTTGGAAATCGTTTTTTTAAAAAAAGGCAATAAAATCTAGTTTTCGAAAATATCTAAGCCGGACATTCTTTTTTAATCCATGTTGTTCGCTGTAAAAGGCAATAAATATGAACACATTACAAAGAACCGTTTCAAAATAAGCAAGGTTCTATAATTTCCGACAAAAAGTGAAGTGTCTCAAATAGGCATCAACATGTTAGCTATCATTTGAATCTATATTTAATCTACCACCAATAACGCAAATTAAACAATTCTATTCTGCATTGAAAGAGAAAGATACACTAATTTCGATGGCATTCCCTAACTGCTTAAACTTCATATCACTTTTAGTAGGCAAATGGAGTACAATTCTTCTAAAAGCAAACAAATCCGCATCATTTCCACTTTGAGTTCAGGACTATTGAGAACGTCCGTACCATTTACAGATAATTCAGTTTACATGTACATTACCAAAAAAAAACCGCCATTAAAGCTTAATCTACGATAAACCTGTTTTCCAGGTCAACATTGTATTACTAAAGATGATTGTAGCGACTTTTGTGAGTCAAGAGGACTGGCCGTAGACAGGTGTTCAGCTGTGTACAAGTGTTTGTGTATACCTATCTACATGGCCGGCAAAAGATCTCCCTTCCAAAGTAAGTATTATTGAAATAATAACGACAAATAACTTGTACATTTTGGCAATCAAGCTTTTGGAAAATTCTTATTCCATTTTCAAGGTATGTGCAGGTAGAGTACAACATTCAGGTATATATACAGTTTGAGAACAATAGAAGTTGTGTAGACAGCGTGGTCACCATGGGGTGAGCATTAGGTGAGAACAATTAACAATAGAACTATGTACAGCTTGTTAACTTTGCAGGTGAATTTCATTGATATGCATATTTGTGAAATGTTACTAATCAGTGATTGGTCTGTACAAGGATTCTGAATGTGTTCATGTATTAAATAATTTGAGGGGTACAGAAGTAATGTTTTGATTTAAAATTGGTTCATGCTGTGAATGACTTGCTGTGAATGGCATGCTGTGAATGTTGTACTCTACCTGCACATATCTTGCAAATGGAATAAGAATTTTCCGAAAGCTTGAGTGCCAAAATGTATAAGTTATTTGTCGTTATTATTTCAATAATCTGTTTAGCAAAGCCGCTTCATAAAAGTATTTATAAGTAAAACACTGCGGAGACTATAAGAACCTAAAATCCACAAACCACTTGCACAGAAAGAGACTACCCTATATTGGATCAAAAAGAGGGAAAAAAGCTAAGTAAGGCGTGTAACTTGTATATTGAAAGTTGTATTTTTCTCAACAGTTTTACATTTTTTTTGGTTTGCTTTTTCAGCAAATTTTGTTTACCATAATTCTGTTCTTGCTGCTTAAGTTCTTTACTGAATCAAAGTTCTGACATTTGACGCAGTACACATACAGTTTTTCGAAAAGACTTTGTTCTTGCTTATTTAATAGTAGTTTTGTTTCAATATATATGTATTGTCTTGATCATATTCACAATTGCTTTACTTTCACTCTGGGTCTCAAACGAAGGTCATTTCTCTATTATTATTATTTTTAAAAAATCGTTTTTCGACATAACAAAAACACTTAAAATCAGGCAAATAATCTGTCCCATTAGATGCCCGGTTTTAAAGCGCCCACGGGTTGATTTCTCTCAAACCCTTTGTTTACTTTCTTCGTATATTTTCGTTTGGGCTTTCCGTTTTTTCTCTTTTTTAAATTTTTTTATTATTTTTTTTTTATAAATACTCTTTACTTGGAATGAAGGATGGGTGAAAACTGGAATAGAACAGTTCTAAACCGGGAAAGGCTTACATCACTTTGGTACAAAATAATTTAACACAAATTTAAACATTTTTTAAAATTTAATTTAATTTAAGATACTGCGTGCCGTTTCGGAAATTAATATAGCCTTGAAATTGTTTAATATAAATAGTAAAATTTTATTAAAAAGACCAGACGTCTCTCAAGAAGTATGCAAAGGTCTGGAAAGAATGTTTGTGTGTGAAATAAATTGTATCAATATTGTATAAATAATTATGGCATTCTGTGGAGGTAATTAATTATATGGAGTACTTAAAAACAAATTAAGATAAAACACACACAGATAAATAGTATCTAAACTGAATAGAAAAGTAGATCCCCTGGCAGAAATATATAAAACAATGGGAGACAACTCTAAAGAGGTTTTCTAAATTCTATTGTAAACTAGTTCTTATAATGGTAGAAGTTAAGATTTGTAGCTGCCAATCTCCTTCCTGAGCTCTTCCAGTTCTGGAATAGGGGCGTACTTCTGGTTGATGGTAATTAACTGGAAAACAGAAAAAACAAACGTTGGTCATTTTTTTTGTTATTATCTTGCAACAATAAGTGTTAATATAAATATATTATGTTGAATTTCACGTATTCAGAATCACCAAAAGTCTGCATTCAACCTTTTATCGACATACTGGTGACGCACACACTTATTGTCTAGCAACAACACTTCCGCTTTTATGACAATATTGAGGATTCGGCCTGAACACGTTATTTTCTTGAAAGAATGGAGTCCTCCAAGAAGGGACACTTTGTTTCAAACATAACGGAAGAGTAATATCCTTGAGCACAGCGGTAATCACCAATCCAACATGCGAAATGTTATGCTGTGTTATACTGTGACGTGTTACGTAAATGTAATGTCTCTTTGTGTTTCACCCATATGATTAAAACGGGTAGCGGGCTTGTCTCCATGCCTTACGTACAGCCCGCTTGCTCATAAACCTAGTACCATTTTGACTGTCCTAATGTAGTGATGATATTTGCTAAAACGCGTAAATTTTGCGGTCGTAGCAAGACAAAACTACTGCTGTATAAATACACAGGGACTATGCTTTGATGTCACCCAACTGTAGAGCAATCCAATTCTCTTTTTAAAGATACCAGTGACCCGAATCACACAAACAATCAAATTATAAAGATACTAACAAATATAATCATTTTTACATGAATAAAATTGTTCAATGTTATGTTGACCTACATAACACATTTTAAAATTTGTAAGCACCTGTGCATGGCTTTTTGCAAAAGTATAGCCCCTTGGACACTTCCTGGTAAGGCAGTAATGGTTAGGGTTAACCCCAAAGTTCACAGTCTGCGTTAAAAAAAATAGATGGTACTTGATGGTTACAAAATGGCTCTCACCTTTTTCTTTTCTCCTGCTTGGACTTGTTCCCACGGTGGAACTTTCGAACTTCTTAAAACTCTGAAACATTTAATTGATTGACGGTTGACTCGTTTGTGGTGATCTATAGCCAATGAATGAATAGACTAAAACACGTTGTTGATTCCTGATTGGTTGTGTGGCTGACCAATAGAAATGGAGTTTATTGATTAATTGATTGAATCATGTGTAGCTGACCTATGCAAATACTATACTGATTGATTGTTAAGTTATGAAACTGACCACCATAAATAAATAGACTAAATCTTTGACTACACTAGGACAAAGTGAGCGGTATCAAACCATAAACGTTATCAATCACCAAACACGTCCGCGCGTGTCACAGTTCGATAAGTGGGATCGCTTCCGTTGTCATGGTAACAAAGAGAACAAAGATTTCTGAACGCGTTTTTGACTTGCAATCATATTTTATCAAAGAAATAATTTTATCAAGTGTAGGCCTATCATGCTGTAAAGGATAATTTCACTCTTAAAGTAGGTGGGATTTATTAGTTTCAAAACGGTATAAAACACTTACTGTACATCTGGTTTTGTTGATATGGCGTAGGCCATAAAGGATCCACACATCGCGCATGCGCCTCCGATGATAACCGCCAGGGGGATCAACTGAAACAGAAAATAAACAAATTAACCAAAGGTTTGTAGATAATTACAAAAGTTTATATTAACTGTCACATGTGAACGACACGTGGTGGTTTTGGTCAGCATTTAACGCGTATCATGACGTAGGCTGCGCAAGAGATCTCAAATTTCTTCGTCCAGCGCATTCAAAATTATCCATACAAACTGTCAAACCATGGCTAAAAGCAACCGAATCAGTTCGTTATTGCCAGACAACTAATGTTCCATTTAATGCATGATTTTTTTTTTCAGATCCTATTTATCCTGGTTCTATTTCAGAAAAAATTTAAAATACTCTTTGTCCAATTAAAGTGTTGTAATTGAGTATGCAGACATCATACGAATTCTTAGTTCTGGGTTTGGGTTAATACTAAACCTAACCCTGACCCTAGGGCATACCTGTCATGAAGATATAACGCGAGTCCAGCTAGTTCTTGGTTAGGGTCAATACTTAACCTAACCATAAAATTAACCCTTAATCAAACATTAAACCAACCCGAAACGTACCCTAACCCTAACCGTAAAATCTGGGATTGGTATAGAGGAATAAGAAACATCGCTTTCTTTCTAATCAGCGATCAGTGAATGTGTTACTCGGCAGCCGCACATTGTCGCATTCTACATCTGTTCACGATAACAGCGATACAGCCAATATGGCGCCTCCGCAGTTTGCTTTATGATGCGAAAGTAACCGGTTTTGTGAACGTAAAGGCTATGCGTATATATACACTGCGACCCCGTTTATTGGAAATAGGTTTCTTTCGAATAGAGAACAATTTATTAAGTCGTCGTTATGAAATGACAACAGATGATGTGCTTTCCTAAAAAATAGCCTTAAAAGTAAGCGATTTTAAACATAACCTCTGGCCGAATAACACACTCACGGATCGATGATTCGTAATGAAGCGATGTTTCTTATCCCTCTATACGAATCCCAGCTAAAACTAACTCTTAATCCAATCCAACCT
Source organism: Mopalia muscosa (assembly GCA_031763545.1). Lineage (NCBI taxonomy): Eukaryota > Metazoa > Mollusca > Polyplacophora > Chitonida > Mopaliidae > Mopalia > Mopalia muscosa. The sequence continues at coordinate 15,687 of JARFOD010039272.1, read as the reverse complement.
AACCCTTAAGCTATCATAAAGCCTAACCCTAAACCCAGCCCTATAACTAACTTTTAAACTAACGCTTAACCTGACACTAAACCTAAACGTAACACTAAAATTAACCTAATAATTAGCAAGACGGACTATATTTGGCTGGTTTTCGACGATTCCTGAGCTGTCTTGAAGATTTGTAAACTTCACATGCGGCTGGTTCTCTACAGCGCGCTAATTCTGAAAAGCGGAATAGAAATAGCATTAACATCGAGAACTGAGAAGTGATAATTTAGTGCATTTCGCTGTCAGAACCATATGTCAGCCCGTGGAGCGTTTCTCGATAAACATCTTCAGCTTAATTCAACGCCACAGACCAGAAGGCCACCTGAAGGATACATGCAGATTTCTCCATTCGCCACCTAAAACCTTAAATGAAATCTGCATGCTAGCTATATCAGCTTTTCCGGTTTATCGGGGCTATTAATATTTGAAGCTTTTATCAGATCGTATCGGTGAAGTGGAAACAGTCACCAATATCGATTATATTTTCTTTGCCGCCAACACATTATAAAACGCTAGTTAATTATTAAAGGCAATAGTATTTATATCGCATCACGGGGGATGTCTTAAAAGGATCTAATTAAAGCATATAGAGGCGGATGCATGTCCACTCAGAAGTCCTCGAATGTACTAGGCACATCGTCGGGGACGTCCGTAACTATCGTCGCCATTATGGCGTCCAATTTTTAACATCCACTAAAAGTCTTTAGATAGTCCGCGCATAGTTTTAATGTACATGTATTTAATTCAGAATATTATGTACTCCTAAAGTAAATTTACATATTTTTAAAGGAAATGAAATCTGCTATTTTTGTTTTTTTTTATTTTGGAGTGTGGAGAATAGTGTGCATACGCTGGTAAATAGGCTTCCGGCGAACAACCGGTGCGTTTTTTTACGCATATTCATACACCTATCACGGCCGAGTGTAGTGGTGTTACCACAGTAACCAGTATCTCACGTGGTTAAGCCGATTTGGTGGATTGGGCTAGATTTTTGTTTCGTGTTATCAGAGGCAAAACGGAGCAAATTTGCTTTATTTTTTTGTCATTGCAACGACATCAGTGTTAGGCCCACAATTAGTTTCATTATTGTTTATTTTATTGTGAAAGCGTCGCCTTACGAAGCATGAGGCCTTTAATGACTAGACGCAAGCTCTAAATTATCAGATTTCGACATTTTCTGTCAGAACAAGACTGATACAATCAAAATACTTATCAGAAAACTATAAGAGGTCTCTAAACCCTGTCAAAAATAAGCTGATTCTTGATTTCAAATTCCATGCAGACAAGACTTTCACGTCGGGAGGTCATGTGTCAGAATGGTTTATGGGATAGCCAACACGTCTCAACAGACCTAAATTACTTCTCCCAGTCAGATAGTGCTTCTTAACAATATCCCCAAAGGACAAGATTAACTGCTCTAAAGTCATTTCGTTGAAAATTATCTACCCTGCCATGCGTAAGTCTTTGGGGGTGGGGGGAAACATCTAATGGTAAAACCTTAGAATACAGAAACAGGAAAACATGCTTTATCCCATTCATTTATGGATTGTTCCAGAAGGATTAACACTAGTGAACTCTCTGAAGCCATCTCCCGATAATTGTCTTTTCTAGCCCAGACGATTCGACACCGACCGACATGAAACTCGATCCCCAGTTTGAAGTGATTAGCCTTGACGACCGAAGACACCATGCGAATACATTGGTGTGACGAAATTACCCAGGTCTCGAAATTCAAACTCATTTCCAAATGTTCTTAGCGTAATTGTTCTTAAATCAGTGGCTTGTTCCATTTATCTTAATCAGACCTATTATTTGTTTGCTTGGAATTTAACGCCATACTTCAAGTTTTTTCACCCATGCGACGCACCTGACACCCAAGACTAGCCAAGCCCGATAGCTCGACAAAAACGGCACAAATCTTCATGATACAGACTTTTTACATTACGCAGAAACCTCAGAAGTTCCCGACAAACATTTGTTAGAACAGCCAATGCTATGAATTTTAGTACAAATTCTTTTCTAACATCTCATTTAAGTGTTTAACGCAGATGAAACAGCGTTCTCTAAACTTTGTTATAATCAATAAACTTTGGTTTAAAATTTGTATAAACGCTGGGAAACTCTTAGCGATTTCTGACTAAGACAAACATACTGTTCGGGGTAATGTAGCTAGATAAAGATAAATAAAATAGATCGTATTGAACGGTAGAGTGGTTCAATTGAACGTGAATCCAATAAGAAAAAGTTTATATTTACAAGGGTGGATTTCCATTTATGATCTAAAAAGAATTACAACGGTTGGATTCTTGTCTCCACCGAACAAATCCATCTAATCGGACACCATGAAGTTTCACCAAAGCTGCACGCAGACATAGAACAAATCCGATTTTCCAGAGAACTAGTCGGGCATTTAGAGGAATTTATGGCCCAGTGTTAATGGTGTTCACGTCCGTATTGATCGATTCTGACAGTATTAACTTGATTCAGCTGTGTTTCAGTAAAGTAGGATAGATTCTCGGACATCTGCCAAGATTTGAAATGGAATTTGGCTACAAGACCGCAATGAATATGAAGCTTGCAACAGTCGTTTCTGGGAAAACAGCATGATCGTCTGGTCCATCACTAACATAAAATAACAGTTACGGATAGTTTTTATCCAAAGAGATTATGCCGGAAAGGTTCTAGATCTAGTCTTAAAACAGATTTGTCTACAGAAACGGATACAATTAATGTGATTTGCTTTGCTTGCTTGGCGTTTTTACGTCATATACCTTTGTTTTTACTCACACAACGGCATGTCAGCTTACACATAATGTCATCTAGAGTAGGAGATGAGACTCCCTATCGCTCAGAGAATTTCGCTAAGTAAAATGTCAAAAACGTTGTTCGTTTGATTTATTTCTAAGAAAGAACATGCATGGTAACGTCACAGAGAGCTCCGATTCTGTCGCTGCTTAGACGTTACTGCGTGGTTGGGATAAACTGCGCGCAATTTATACCATTTCAAAGCCTAACTGTTACATCCACTGGTATATGATACAAACACTATTCAAGTAAAAACATATGATAATAAATGATATAAACTATGACGAAGATGTTATTCATCTAATCGTATGTCTGGCAAATTCCCCTGTCTTGCATAGCGTCTCGTGTTCTTAGTATTGTCTTTAAAGGTATTCCCAAATGGGTTTTAAATCAGATTGAAAGTGACTGAATTACAAAAATAGTACTATAAACTATCTGTAAAATAAATCCTGTACTTTTTTGACGCTTAGAATTTGTGTGATTCACTTACAAACTTGCGACTCTTCATAGAAGTTATTTGAGCTGTGACGTCGGCAGGGGAAACTCTATTTGGAACAATCTGTGGTGGATAATGACGACCCCGTGGCGGACAATGACGAATACATACGGAGATACACGAAGAATTGTTAGATAATGAGAAATACCAAAATGGCGGTCAGGTTTCTATAGATACCAGTCACATCAGTGAATTCCCCTGTTGAAAGAAGTTACAAATTTTTCCGTGAATATTGGACTATTTTTTTATACGTTTTCTAGCTATCAAATATTTGGGAATACCTTTAAACTCAGCTCTCGAGAGACATGTGAGTTAATTTTCACACAAAGCAAAACATTTCACTTGAATGGCTGTGTTACTGTGGCTGTCGTATCAGATAAATATGCTTAACCATGGCGTTAAACACCAATCAACTGAAAGTCCACCCAGGTAAGCTATGGAAATCTATGTTGTTGTTGTCACTTCACAGTATAAGAAGATGTAATTTGTCTCGGAGGCCAGGATTTTGCCAAACACATTTATGGAATATTTATGAAAGGTTAAGGAAAATACCTAATTATCAGCGGTATTGAAATATATCCCTAAATGTTTGCAGCAATGTGTTTTTTACGGTGTAGTTTATTGGCCAGTACCGATACGCCCTGATACGCTCTGATACAAAATAACGTTCATTCACCTTTAGTTTAATTACACAGAAAACACCTGGCTGGCATTGCTCCAGAATGTTAGCCATTAAGTCAAACGCACCGTGGAGCATAGCAATTAACATTTGTTTACATTGTTTATTGACAAGAAAAAACAAGTTGTTTTGGTTAGCCAAGGTTAAAAGGGTTTCTGTATCACGTACGTAGCCTACGTGGAAAAAAGTCCCAAGGAATATAGTCCTAATTTAATCTGAATAAACTGTTTACCTAGTACTGTTGTTGTTGGTTTCATTGGGTTTTAACGCCATACATAAGGTTATTTCACAATGGGACGATGTGACCGCTTAACAAGTGAAAACATTTGATTAAAACCGGAAGCGGGCTTACCTCCATGTATTACGTACATCCCACTTAGTCATGAACCTCGTACCATTTGAATCTCTAAATGTAGCGATATTCGCTAAAACGGCGTCGTATTGAAAATGATTATAATCGATCAATTTTATGTTGACCTACATAACACATTTTAACTTTTTTATACACTCTGCCTTTTTGTAAAAGTACAGCTCCTTCGTCACTTCCTGGTAAAACACCTATGGTGCTGGTTACGGATTGTACTTGATGGTTACAAAATGGGGTGAAGGTAACCACGTTCGTCGTCACTAGCAACAAAGACAGGACAGCTCAGCCAATCACAAGACGTGGTACAAAGACGTCACAGCAGATCTCGGTCATCTGGCTCATTCGCTCTGAGGCCACCAAAGCAATAATAAGTTACCTCACAAAATTGTACAGGATCGATGTTAAGGTTATATCGGAAAAGATTACAACACAGGCCTGAATGATGTGACTTACAAACATTAACTAGCTCGAGCAGTAGGGTATAATTGTCAGAAGTTTGCAATTAAGTGTTTAAATCTAAAATAAGTTGCTCGATAAGTGAAAGGTGTAAATGTGCCGACATGGGTCAATGGTAAGATATATACAACTTGTTTTGATTACCAGTATTTTCAACAGTATTTTCGTCATTTTGGAATAACACTTTATACATACACTTTATGTATAGTATTGACGACTACACGACAGACAGAATAGGTACGAGGCGGTTGATTGCCTCAAAACCACCATGCTTTCTCCATTATAGCGGTCCCATCCATTGCCTCTGTCAGAACGGCGTGTTTTACTACACAGATTATAAATATAAATGTTCACTGAGGAGTGACGCCAGCTATCTTAACACAGGCAGTTAATAATAACATAATTCGGTGTTGATAACTCTTGCATTATAAATTTGATATAATAGACTACCAAATGTTTTAATGATGCTTTCAACATAAATGGTGTATATTACGCAAGTGAGATTTTTTTTTTATTAATTCCCAAAATAGATATTTTTATAATAAAATAGGCCTATATCCACGATACCATATTTTTCGCTACGTACATATTTCTAAAAGCATTAACACTGGCACACGGATGTAGGTTAGTTAAAGCCGTAGAATCATCTTATGTTCTATACTCTCAGAGACAAGTTTCTTTAATAAACCTTAATTTGAAGTTGTGCTATGGGTAACCTACAAACATCTTGAGAGATTGATATGGTGTTTAAAATATTGTTAATTTTTTATGTATGTCCCAAATGACATTGACCTTATACAATCGCACGTACAGAAAATCACAAAGGATTCCGTAGATTCTCACGAGAACGTCTTTCAAACAGACTAGAATAATCAATGAGTTATTTATTCCCAGCCGACACCACCGCACGTGCCAAGCATGGAACACATGGGGTTTTACTGCGTGACGTCACGACTGTCTGAGGGCTAATAGTACACAGACCACCAGAAATAACTATCACTCAATCGTCAGAGTACTCTTGTTTTCCGAAAATAAATCTATAAAAGTATACAATCTTGTACTTTACAATATCTGTCTATTTCCAATGTTATTTTCCTCAATTAATTATTTATTGACGAAAACGATGCCAAATTAATTATTTCTTGCCACTGATAAGATTAACAGGGGCCGTTTTGTAATAACTCCGAAAGAGGAACTGCTATTGATTGTTTGTTAAATATAATGAAATGTTTAAATGAATTTATCTCCGCAGCTGTTACTATTACTCACGATGATGTCCACAAAAAAAACCAATCATTTTTTATGTATATTTTGGCTCTTCTTAATTTGTCTATTGTGTCTATATCGCCATAGGGCTAAATGTAAAAGGGCATAACTTATAGTTACGCGCGCACCCAGATAGAGGCCATGTGAGAATATCTGGGGGCCCTTTGATTTTGCTTTTGTAAACACTAGTTAGGTGAAGAAAAGCAGCTGGCTAGTCACTATTCTATCGTAAAAACCGCATTATTGTGTTGACTGAGCACTACAGTAGCCATGTTTACGTAATACACATACGGTAAGGTCCTGAACTGTTTGTCTTCACAAAAGTCTTACGGGTTTATATTTTGTTCACAAAAGTAAATTTATAAACACTTAAACAACATGAGATTTGACATCCTTCATAGTTTTCTCCCAGATCTTCTGGAAATATTCATAGGTCATATAGTGGTCGTTTAATAATCTATAAACTTTAAGACGTTTACACGGTTTACTTTTTACATTGGGGTTATGCAGGGCTGGACTTTCAACCCGCTACTATTCTGTCTGGATGTTGATATGGTAATAACCATAACAACATGTTATTCAGACAAGAGTACAGATAGTGACAGACTATATAGACTGCACGGAAACACTGGGAAAAGGTTACCTAAATATTAAATAACCAAGCGTAGAAGGATATTCAGCAGCCGTTGAAGACATATGTTAAGGGTTTTTTTAAATAATTTTCTCGTATTTATTCAAATTTCTTTTTCTTTATCGTAATCATAACCTTTCTTATTTTTTATGCTCTACGTTATACAACTTTGTTTATCTATTTTAAAAAAATGTTTGTTTCAGTCGTTCGTGTGTTTATTATATCGATGTTTATTTGTTCTATTTTTTTTATTTTTGTACGTTTATTATTGAGTTTAATTTCTTATTTTATTCATTTATTTTACTTATTTAAGCGCTGTGGCTCATTTAGTTCAGCGATTTAAAAATAACTTGAAATTTATATCTTGAATTAATTTATTCTTATGCGAATACAAACTATTTCATTTTTATATAGTCATTAGTATATAGGTCAATGGTTATGCAACGACACACTTGTTGTAGTTGAAGAGGCTAAACTGGGCGATAAGCAGCGGTATGCGCCCGGCTGGTGCTAGAATATTGATTTGTATGACCCATTTACAGCCTAGCATATATACCGTAACTTTATAATGGTGAGTAATAAGTGGTGTGCAGACATGTTACAGAGAGACAGATAGATAGCCGTTAATATATCATGAGACAAGTTATCATTCTGAACTAAACCCCATCTACATGCTGCTGACTGAAAGCTTGCAGGGCTGTAGGGAAAATTAACAACAAAACAAAAACATTTGTCCATTTGTAACATATGCTTTATGTTACAAAAGATAGCTGCCCTCGGAAAAACATTACAGCATAATACAATGTATTTCAATTAAATTAAATTTAATTATGATTTCAGAAGGCACGAATTATTTTTGTTTCTTCCGATTGCATGAAAATATTAAAAATCATGGAAAGAGGTTTTTGACAAACATTTTCATAATATTAACTAAAGAAAAATGTGTGTTTTTATATTGTATATAACACCGACTATAAAAAGTCTCAACTTAACGCGCTCAACCAGTAAGCAAATAAAAAATAGGTAAATTTATTCAGTATTTTATAAAGACGCCATTATGCCTGATAATGACCTCACGTAACCATTTGATAAGAAGCCTTTACAAAACCTCGGGATGTGTATACATAATGATTGGACAAAGTTCAGGCTAAATATAGGGTGTATATACAAGCTGTTAAATCCGGCTTTTTATATACCATTGCCATATTTTTTATTGCGGACACTTTTAAGCCTCTGTAAAAACCTTTAACTCCACTGATACGTATAGTATTGTAGGTTATAGAATTAATATAGTTTCGAATACATTCCTCAGGCGTAAATTCGCGTATTTTTTATATTGTCACATCTTTATGACAGCTAAAAATGATAAAAAATTCAAATAATTTAATGTTGAGCAGATTTCTTTCTCTGCAATAAAAAATATACTACTCGAGCATGATGTCCTTTTGAAACTGCCCGTTTGGTATAAAGGCAAGCAAATGACTGACTGATTGTATACGGTATAAAACAGTGAGTAACTGACTGACTGCATTGGCTGACTGACCGGCTGAATGATTGATTGGCTGATTGATTGATTATTGATTGATTGGCAGGTCGGTCTTCTACTGTACCAGGTATTTCTGGTATATGAAGACTAGGTATATTCTAACTAAAATTCCACTATCTATCACAAACATCTCATGTGATGTGTTGTTACATGCTCACAATTAGTCTTGCTCCACCGCTCCGCAAAGACACATTGTTGAGCTCCAAACAATCTATAACCTTAGCCAAAGCGATTGGAGTACAGCCACTATATGTATGTCTCAAATTACGATTTTTATATTTTTGTCTACCGAAAGAGTTAATGTAGAGTAAATTTACAACTCCAATAGCAGATACACATGGATACATGCGATTCAATATTTCGGTTTATTTTAAAACAATTGTCTAGAACGATAATGGCTAACAATGACAAAATATTGAATCACCATGTATCCATGTGTATCTTTTATAGGAGCTGTACGTTAACTCTACTTTGTGAAGCTCATCAGTGGGAATAATGCTATTTAGAAAGAGAAATAACAAATCTTTTTGTCGCTCAAACCCTATAGATTTCTTTGATTTGGATTAAACGCCTTACTTAAGGTAATTTCAGCCACATGACTTTTAGGTTTGCGATACAAGAGAAGCCGATCAACACCAACGTCAACGACCACAACAACAACAACAACAATGAATACGCATGTTCAAACTTACCTCTGGGAATTTTTTAAAGGCTACCATGCCAAAGCCAAACCTTCGGGCTGCAGGTGATCCGGATGGCATTTTGTGCAATTAAGAGATGTTCTCCAACCTTAAACCGAAAGTAAAACTGTTATCTGAAAACGAAAGTAGAGATAAAAGTCAAGAATGCTCTTTAAGTGTTTCTTGAACAGAACCTGCAGACCCAAAGAAATCATCCATCATTGATGTTTGCACGAGTTTTCATAAATTTTAAAAACTTTTCAACTAAAATTTGGCGCACATTTACTAAACTCATTTATAAGAATGTGAAATTTCCGTGCAACTTGTCCTAATGACATTATTATATGCTTTATAAAGACACAAATCTTTCCTTCATATTACCGATTCGACTAAGGAAATTATTTGTTATCCAGACTAGAGATAATGACATTAACTGAATGTCCATGATGTCAGTTAATCAGACCTAAAATAAAATAATACCAAGTTATGATTTCATTTCTTTTTAATTCATTAAAAGCACAAATGTGTGTTTTGAAAATGGAAAGTTACTCTGCTTGGATTAAAACTCATTGGCGATTATTTTGTTTGGTAAAATCCCATTTACCAAAGCGCTCTCTGGATGCAGAACTATGTGTGCGGAATGACTGTAGGCTACTGGACTACGTTTCTGGGTTATTTGATGGCGATTATGTTACCATGGTTACGGAACACAACAAAGAACATCAGATAATTACATGACTCAAAGGGTGCAACTTTATTATGCAGCATTGTACAACAAATGTTCAGGCATGTGTTGCACTTCATGTAGAGACCACCAGGGCTCAGAAAGCAGCACACAACCAGGCACGCGCTCCAGTCTCATTGTCTATACCTGTAAAACCATGCTAAGATGAGTTCTGTCATATGATGACAGTGGGGAAAGAGTCGGAACGACTCATATACCCAGCTAACGGCCCAGCCGGTCTGTGCTCTGGATTTTAATACGCAATTAAAAAAAGGAAACCCCAAAACCATATTTAATAAGTTTAGTTCACTAATATGATGACTGCGTTAAAAGAGTCGGAAAGGCTCTCAAAGACAGCCAATGAATGGCACACCGGTATTTGCTCTGGACTCCAGAGCGGAATTTGAAAAAAAATCGTTACAATAAGATGTATTATTTTACTGAGATACGAACCCTGATCCCACAGCGGGTATACTCCACTGGCACCTGACAGTCAATTCATCATTGTATTTTTGCCTTAATCATTAAGCTAGGACCAAATTGTATTTGTTGTGAATGAAGTGAAAGTAATTTAGCCTGACACAGCTCTATGTATTGATCCAGTCTGTATACAGCCATGTAGTCCCGGCAGAAATGTAAATTCCACAGGCGTTTATGTGTATCCGTTTGTTAGCCATGGGCTTTGCTTTTAAATGAAATGAGAAAAGACCTTGGACAAGGTCAAACGGATTTCCCTTCAAACCTAGCCCACACAAAAACATTAAGTGATTCGAATTCAGAGTGAAACAAGATGTTTATTCGCGCATCCAATAATAGCAAACTATTCTGCATTTGAAAGGATACACAGTGGAAAGGGTAATTCAACGGGATGATATTTTATCGTACTCCAAGTTAAACAGAATAACGTGCTGAAGAAAATCGATACACGCAAGATTGTTTGTTTGGTTGTTTGATTGGTGTTTAACGTCGTACACAAGGATATTTCACTTATATGGCGACGGAGACACACGCAAGAAATAAAGGAAATAAAGGAACAATGCTATATAGCAAGAAAATAATGCTAATAATAATAAAAAGGAGAAGGTATAAAGAAAGGCGAAATATAGGTCATTTTATGTTAAACAAAAAACAAAAATAGAGAAAATCTAGTTTTATACCGTCCAATCACAATTCGTCAGCTTTAAAACGGGAAACAAATTGGGTACGATACATACTGATGTATAAACTAGATGCCATGTACAGTCATCGGACTTAGACATCGTTGTAATTAATTTCGTTTTGGAAAAGATTAAATAAATTGTACTTACACAAACTCTAATTCAAAATAGATATACCGGTACAGTAAAATATTCAAATTTCGGACAAAGACGCTGTTAGCAGTGCGTATTCCCCTTGGATGATATTACTATAGCGGTGGAAGTATTACGAACAGATAAAGGTATAGTCTTGTGACGTCACCGGGCTATACGGTGTAATTTATAGTTCAAGGTGATAACGGATGACATAAATAAGTGTAAATGATGTTATAAGTAATGCGGCCAGTAGAAGGTGTTATAAGTGTCCACTAGAATCGTGTACTAAATGTGACATTTCTCAGTTAGATCATTATGTAATCCGACAGACATGATGACCTAAAGAGTATGTGGTTTAACATATTTCGGTTACCAGTAAAGCCTCGATTGGAATAAAAAAATTTAAAAAAAAATGTAAACACCTCAGTTTAAAATATTTAAAAAAATTATAAAAACATCGACAATGATGTAATCCGCTACACATGACGACTTTCATGGCTGTGGCTTTAAAAGAGAACATAATTATCTAAGCTTAGATAACTATAACGCGATGTAAAATGACCTATATAGGCAAAAAAGCAACTCGTATTAAAAATAATAAAATATTAGCCCATGTAAAATAATATTATCTAATAATCGTTGTGATTAAACTAGTAATTTGTTTAACAGGTGAAAACGATTTGAAAAAAATCTAGCTTACCTGTTTCCCGTTTAATCCAGGTGGTATATTACGAATGAATGATCCAACGAGTCGTTTACGGTAGCTCAGCCGTACGCGATCTGACGCGAATGCTCGCGATATACACACATAAAAACGCGCGCGGTCTGCTTCTAGTCACGTAGACCAGTGGGTCAATACCGAATGGGATTCCCTATACACAATCAACTGATCTGTTATATCCTTGATCGACTACACTGGCTGTGACGTCATTAATATATTCCAGGGGATTCCATTCAAAGAGAAGGCAATAAAAGAGAATTATGGACCGGCTTGTATAGTGTAGTATATATTATACTGTTGAGCTATATCATACATCAGACCTATATTTTCACAGAGAAACCAGGTGCACGCGCAGAGTCATGTCTATTAACACTAAAATACGTTTTCTTTTAGTTTTACTTTCTTCTTGAAAGGAGTGCCCGCTGGAATCTGGATGATTGATTAGCTGGTTAGCTTTGGTGGGTGGGTTGGTTGACCGGTCAGTCGGCATGTCCATATAGATGGATGGATGGATGGATGCATGGAATGGCTGATCGAAATCCCCGTCTTTCATGCAGTTTGACATAGACCTGTTGGCTGAGCGGTCCAGTATTCATTGTTGGTGATTTGGAGCTTTGAAAACTGGACGGGATCATCTCCTCCTCGATGGGTAGCTTCTGAGTTTGAACGTCCCAATTCGTGTATTTGCCCTACATCGGGAATTGAAGTAGGGCTCGAGTCTTCAATAAAGAGACTTGCCGGCTACGTTCGGGTTTAATATCACAATCAAATAAATTCTGTCCTTTTTATTTGGTAAAAATGCAAACAAAGTGAAAGTTACACACGCTTCTGCTAAAATTACAAGTCTCCAGTCCGGTTGGAAAAGGTAAACTTGCAGGTTGGCAAAAGAAATTTCTAACCGTACTTTGAGCAAGGCTGATGGGCAATCTCACGTCTCGCTTGGCATATAAAATATGTCAGCAAGTTCGGTTTATTAAATATTATTGGAAAGTACTTTTTTAACCGACAATAGCCGGTAAGTGAAAAAGCTTGAAATGACAGAGTTATGTTCATTTTAATCTGTATCTCTAAGTAAGGCCGCGGGTGATTGGAGGTAGCTTCATTTTGCCCTGGTGCTCTCAGAGCTGAAGGGAAACAGGAAGCCGATCTGTTTGTGGTGTCTGTATTGTTTGCTGCCAGTGTTGTCGAGGGTGGTTTCCTTCACCAATTCGGCTTGCTCGTAGTCATATAAGTGAAATACCCTTGAGAAAGACGTTAAACCCCAATCAAACAAAGAAAGAAACAAACAAACTAAATAAGGCCACATTGTATGCTAGACTGTTGGATACACATTAGAGAACTCTGCATCGTCCTCGTTAAGGCGACAATCGCACAGCTATATTGTGCTGAATAACTGTAGGCCTAAGTTACATAAGTAGATGTTAACTTTTAGATTAAGTGCTTGTTGTTTACTTCCCTGTTCTTAAAATAGACCCAAACCTCTCCTATTTAACATGGTCTCTTATTGTCCGCTTCCCGGAATTACAGAGAAAGGTAGATATGCACACATTTAAACTGTTATAGCCTCATGTTATGTCGCAGCTGACAACAAACTGCACTCAGCGTCGAGTTGGTCATCAAACAGGATTTCTTGTGCTTTACCGGATTTCGTATCATGTGGCCACACAATAATTTCCACCTGTGACCAGTAATGTTAACGTTTGGTCTTATAATTCCCGCTAAAACAACCTTAGGTTTATAGTTTTTATAACCAATCTTTCCCGAGCTGTGGAGTGTATTGGCGGAGTAATACACAGCTAACAGTCTAAATGCATTACACGTTCGCCTGGTCTGTAAGTGTTTCATGGTAAATAAAATACGTATTGTAAAATACTAAACGTATGGATTTGTCCCGATCTATACGTTATACTATACTATACTGTACTATGTGTATAGTATAGTATAACATATAGATCGGGACAAATCCACACATGTAGTAAATGTTTTATTTCTTGACTTATTGTTTATTTCTCGACTGTAAATGAGTCTCGAACTTTATAATTAAGATAGAAAAACTATTATTTTTTCAATAACGTATTTTAATCACTATCAAGCATTTACACGCCAGGCGACCGTGATGCATCATAGATGATATAACCCGGACATGCCAGTACGAACAAGTATACAATAAAACCATCTGCAAGTTCAGTGGAAATTTAACACGAAAAATCGCTTTTTGTTTAAAAAAAACTTTATTCGATATTCGTTAATATCAAAGTCAATCATATATTATTTTGTAAGCATAATGAGTGTCGTTCTATTTAACCAATTTGCGTCAAAGTCGGCCGTTATATAGCAAAAGTGAATGGTCATCTAAAACACCTTACCATTACAGTGCCAATAACCTAGTGCTCCATGTTTCTTGACCAAAAAGGGTGGACTGTAGGCCTACTACAACTACAGACGTTACGCCCGTCAAACAGACCTACCGATTAGACAACCAAAAGTATACAGAAAAATACAAACAAACAGACTAATTCAAAGATAATTGACCCAGATTAAACAGTAAATGCCTTCTGTGTGGTTATTCAATGCATGGCCAGTTGATCAAAAATTGCTTGCGTAACAAGGGAAGCAATTACTTCAGGCATAAACAAGGCAGGTACGAGTTGTTCCCCTTTGGGCAAAATTCCATAAAGGCATTTTGTAAAGTCGAGTAGCATAAAGTTTTTAAACGCAGACTGAAAATTAGAAATAAGAAAAGATTAAACCGAACTGCTTGGGTATTGAAGTCCTCTCTTAGGTTACAGGTAAATTACTATAAGCATTCAATGATATGCATGAGTTGATTATTTGACAAAACAAAATGCCCAGCCGCAGGGCGCTATTAATGTCCAGATACCCTTCACATGGAGACACCTATTCTCGACAACTGCGCCAAATTAATAGCAAAATATAGCAATTCAGAATACAAGCGAACATTGCTGTCAACGCTGACCTAGTTTTCGTTCGCATTTTCTCCGCTAGGAAGCAAGAACAGGGCCTTAAGCTGAACTTGTCAGTTGGTGATCAAAAATATATTTCAGTACCAAGTATCCCTAGATAATTGTGGACCCTATACACCAATGGTGTGTTATGCTTATTAGTAAATCCGGCACTGATGAGACGTTTGTCTGTTTGTTTGATTGGGGTTTAACGTCGTACTCAAGGGGATTTCACTTATATGACGTCGGATTGTCCGCTTCACGCTGCACCTAGCGTTATATCGGTGGAAAACCGAGACCAAACCTCGTAAAAACCACCCCCGCGATTGCCAGAGCCACAACATGTGACTCGCTCATATACCTGATGGTCGACAAGCGGACTCGATCCCGTGAATGGAAAATTGAAGTGGGTTCAGTTTAGAAAGCGCATGCGCTACCACTAAGCTACGGCCACTGGCCCTGATGAGACGTAGGGCCTACTTTGCTCATTGTTAAATCCGGCACTGATGATACGTACTATGCACATTGGTAAATCCGGCACTGATAATAGGTACTATGCTCATTGAAAAATCCGGTTCTGATGAAACGTACTTTGCTCATTGGCAAATCCGGCACTGATGATACATATTATGCTTATTTCTTAATCCGGCACTGGTGATACGTACAATGCTCATTGGTAAATCCGGCACTGATGATACGTACTGTGCTCATTGGCAAATCCGGCACTGATGAGACGCATTATGCTTATTTGTAAATCCGTCACTGATGAGACGTACTTTGCTTATTGGTAAATCCGACACTGATGAGACGTATTATGCTTATTTGTAAATCCGACACTGATGAGACGTACTTTGCTCATTGATAACTCCGGCACTGATGAGACGTATTATGCTTATTTGTAAATCCGACACTGATGAGACGTACTTTGCTCATTGATAACTCCGGCACTGATGAGACGTATTATGCTTATTTGTAAATCCGACACTGATGAGACGTACTTTGCTCATTGATAACTCCGGCAC
>JARFOD010039261.1:0-10312 GCA_031763545.1 Mopalia muscosa | reverse complement strand
TTTCCCTTCACACCTGCCGACATATTTCATTGGGACCTGTCTGAGATTGTAAACAACCTTACAAAAGTACCGCAAGTTAGAGATCGGAATCAATAGATTCGTTCTAACTAACGGGAAGACGGTCCGAGGACATTATTACTTTATGTCAGTCTGATTTATTGTTCATTCGGAAAACCATCAAACCCATACACTGAAGAGGTGATCATTTCTGTTTTCATTTCCTCTCTTAATCAGCGTGGCCAGCACCAAAGGTTCCAGGATAAATTTAACAGCCATCACTCGCCAGCGGTGTTTGATCACAAAGTCTTAACATCAGAGATAGATAATCTACGAAATAAGGTAGCCTCAAAACGCAACTGCGTAACTTTGTTATGAAGATAATTGTCTTTCAGTTATAACGCCAGTCAATGGTCATTTATAAACACGACACCAGTAATACAGAACACATCGTCACAAGTCAGTATTGTTATAGAACCCATCATTAGTCCATGATCTTATGAATGTCACTCTTAGATATCAGCTAAAATGGTATTCCTTCAGGAACTAGTTCCAACTGCTTTCGGAAATATTTTAAAAAGTTTTTTACCATAGAATTCAGTTCGCACATAGTAATTCTTTTCCTCTCTACACAACAAAATACGTCAAGTACTATCCAGTAATCAACATCCGAAATAATTAAATGCGGCGTCAGGGAGCCAAACACGACTGTTTTATTTTCTGCTGACACAATTTGGATATCTTGAATTATTGATTTTAACGTTGAAACTCTTTGTAGAACAGCCCGATACATCGACTGCCAGGGTCGTGGCGGTACAGGGAGCATTATTTAACTTCTACTTTGTTCTGAAAGGATAATTCTTTACGATCGTATCGATTATACGCTGCCGATCTAAATGTGAACTCAATGGTCTCTGGACCCGGGTAAAAGACCAATCGATGGTTGAGTGGAAACAGGATGTGAGGCCGATAGAAACCAGCAAACTCAATTTCCTAAATTTCCCCTAAATGAAACTAGCCCTGCCACCACACTCATAAATGCATGGTATTCCTTATTTACGTTTTTCAACTTTTACTTCATTTTTGGGAAAATTTCAATTTGTATGCAGAGAAATGTACAAAGCGTACCAACTTACTCGATGCAAGAATTTAATATTTTTCATAATTGATGGTAGAGAACAAGGATCAGAGACTCGAATTTTTTTCTTATTTCAAGTGTGTAGGTGGTTTAGAATCTCATCAGACTGTCTTTATGCAAATCTACATTTATGGTGGCTTCCCGATGGTTTGCGATGCTAGGGTGGTTGATCACATGTGACTTGAAGGATTAGGGATCATAAGGCTGTCTTATATGATGTATCCATGTTTCACGTAAAAATTGTGTAACATTTATGTCGCGTTTCTGATAAAGTCAATCACGCTTTCAAGGATAAACGATAGATTTCACATCGGCGCAAATAACAGTACATTTTTTATCATCCGACCTGTAATTGAATTGGCATTTTATTATCCCATCATAGCTTCAAGCCGACAACCTTGTATTTAATTAAGTGGCTGAAGCGCAACAGTAATAGACATCATAAAGTCTCTCTGGCAGATTTCATCACGATAGCTTTTAATTTGGTACAGCCGTATCCATATAGCATTGGTCTGTGGTACATGGCGGACTATATGTTGTCCTTCAGAACTGCGGTATGTCATTCACAACACCCTGTTTTAACCATCAATTGCAAATACTAGGATTGCTGTAGTAAGAGAAGATTGCATTATTCCCACTGATGAGTTACACAAAGTAGAGTATAAACTTAAAACTTCACTAAAACATACACATTGATACATGGTGATTCAATATTTCTGTTTATTTCAAAACCATTGTCAAAAATGAAAAATATAAGAGGAGATTGTTTCTTTAATTTGATTTAATGCCGTACTTAAGGCTGATAGAACGGCGTGCCAGCCCTCTGACAGAACTATGGAATAATTGGTAATAGTATCATCGAGGTATTTATGTATCAAGAATGTCCCTATGTCAATGAACCATATAATGATTGCAACTAAACTTTTCGAGGTACTCAGGTATCAAGAAAGTCACTATCTGAGAGAACCATGGAATTATAGCGACTAATCTTTTCGATGTACTCAGGTATCAAGAAAGTCACTATCTGAGAGAACCATGGAATTATAGCGACTAATCTTTTAGAGGTAATCAGGTATCAAGATTGTCACTATTGGAGTGAACCATAGAATGGTTATGACCTATCTTTTCGTGGTATTCAGGTATCAGTAAGACCATAGAGAGCTTTTTAGTGACAATTTCGGATCATTGACACTGACTCTATTATTGAGGTAGTCAGCTATTATACTCTCATCGGATATGACCTGAGGGAATATATATTGTGAATGACGGGGACTAAACGCTTGGCGGCAGTCAGGTATAAACAACTACATCCACCGGTATATAGCTAGATTTTCATGGTTTGAGAAGTGACGAGAACATAAGCTATCTCTACATTATCACGGGGATATTTCTAGCCATCTCACCTGTACACATTTGAGCTGATCACAGATAATATGAGGGCATACTTTACTACACTGTACTTAACATCCCCACTGAAATAAATTATACACGATAAGCAAATAGTATTAAAGTTTATGTAAAACACATATTCAGCATAAGGGTTATAATACCCGTGAACCTGTTTTAAAAGTGTCTGATGTTTCCATTACCACAATATGAGCTTAACTGTGCAATATCTTGTTTAGCTTAATTCATTTTAGTTTATAAGTTCCTTCAATTCCATGCTCACTAGTCGTGAACGATGATGAATATTGACTGAGCCTAAGCTTACTTGTTAATTTGTATTATATGTCCTTCTGCTTTATCATATGGAATAGGTTTCCGTCCACGAAAACAAACTGAATTCTATTCGATTTGTTGTCGGATTTTCAATAGGATCTGTAGAACCACACGCACATAAAGAACGATCATATGCTCAAGATAGGCTGAGTAATTTGCGAAGTCTTTGATATAATTCTGACATGCAGTACAATGTTTCTCGCACCATGTTGTAACATGACCACTATAAAACCCAATCTGCTCGAGAGGGAAATTGATGACATGTTAAAATGTATAAATAAAGTATATTGTCTTTAAGACAATGATTATTAACACATTGTGGTAAGGTACTGAACAAAGTTTTTTTTATCTTATTAGTCGAGGAGGATACCAAGACTATAGGTATATAACTGCTGTGTACAGGTATAATAACTTACCTAGTAGCAGTAAACATCCTGGCGTAGTCCCACGTGACTTGACATAATCAATAATATCCATGATGATTGGTAAACAGTAAATAAATATTCACTAATAAGCACACCTGAAGGCTCTTTAGTGTCTGTTAAAATAGTGATTCACATATTCAGGGACTACTTGACAGAATTTCATCTATCAATACTTAATTATATAAGCTGGATGCAAGAACTTTCACTATGGATACAAGAACTTCCACTTGCAAGATGTCCACTATGTATATATGTATCCAGGTATGTGGAAATTGTGTCTAGAACACGCGGCGTCCCAACCCCTATACAATTCTTCCACACAATCTTTTCTACGGCTGACATAAGGTGAAAGTCATTTTATTATGCTACAATAATGCATCTAACACTCCCATTAATTCCAGGGACAAACATTTACAGGACTAGAAGACTTTATCCAAGTCGACGAATCGGCATTGAGAAGGGAGAAACCAACTAGGAGAGATCAGGATAATAAGTAACAAGTCTGATCTGCTGTCGAGTTGTTGATGAATTAAAGAAACCGCTAGCCATTGGTCTCGTGGACATGTTGGCAGTTGGTCCCAAATCACTGACCTGATATGGACAAATCATCTTCGATAAAATGGACGAGTGATGTATTTAAATAGACTTCAGTAGACGAGCTGTTATATGTGTGAATTCTTTAACAGTAAGTCATAAACAAACCTAGATTCTATCTGATTTCAATCCCACGCATGATGTTTCTGCGGTTACATACATCTGCACTATAATCATGGCGAACATAACAAGTGTTAGCAATCGAGAGAGTTAATTCTCTGAGTTAAGTTGAGATACGTGATTAGACTAATCCTTTCTCTAAGAACCCATCTCAATCGATTTCGGTGAATAGCCCAAACGTCCAGAACTACAATTATTTCTGCTGATAGCCGATGAGAAATCTGACTATAGTACGTAATACTACTGGTTATTTTGGAGTAGAGAGAAATTTTTAGGTTACTCCCAAAGAAAAAAATGGCCTTGAAGGACAGAGTTTGTTCAGGTTAATTGTTATTTCCGGATTGATTGAGTGTGTTCCTGACTGATATTTTTACAAGGGCGAATAAGCATACCGTAGTCGACCGCTTAACTTCCGTATGTTTATAGACCATACTGATAAAGGTATCTATCAGATATTTGTTACCGGGATAGATCCCAGACCAGATATTTGGAATGTATCAAATATTCCCAAGGCATTTGACAACGAACACATTATACGATATCATATTAAGAAATCGCCGATTAAAACGGTTCATCTTAGGAAATTTTTTTTTTTTTTTTTTTTTTTTTAGTATCTAATATATAAACGCACAGAAAAGATAGAAATATATTTGCATCCAATCTCGGTTGTTAACACTGTTGCAGAAAGCAACCAGTGGAAATTACTAAAGCACGAGACGTTGCTTTACACATTCACAGAGGTGAGAAAATATATTACCAGTATAGAACTGTTCTATTTTGAACCCTGATTTAAACTCTTAAAGAGTCTCATCTGTTTATGTCTGATGACAGACCTGCAATTACCGAACACTGTTATTAAAAGACATTTGAACATGGCCTTCAAATGGCGAATGCAGGACAACCGTGCATGCACTACTTTGCATTGATTTTTATAGAAGTAATAATCAGTGACCAACACTTGAATATATTTAAAAAGTTGCAGCCATTTATTAAACTCTAAATATATCCTAAAGAAAACATTCAAACAGTTTCTAAAAAGTATCAACACATCTTCAGCCTAATGCTTTTTCTATCAAAGTGAATTGTTTTTGTTTTCCTAAACTGTGAGTTCACCTAAGTTAATTTCACTATTTGACAAGGAAAGAAAACTACTGGACATACGTAACAAGTTGACGTTAACTATGTGGTACCGGTAATTCTACCAACAGAGTAATTTTGGAAAAAAACTTTTTTGACTAGATATTTGTGCAGTCTACACAACTGAACCGTTTACACAACCCAGCCAGTTCTGTCCATATAGTGTGGTACAGGACCCTCCCCTTTACATCGCCACTGAAGACAATAATGCTAGAAATAATCGCCACACAAGGGTCAGCCACAATGACACAACAAAACAAAATTTAAATTTAGAATTGAATACATTTCACCTATGCTACATGTCCGTAAACGATAAACTACTACATAAAATGCTTGTTCTTTCATTATTAAAATATTAACTTTGTAACCAGTTTGTCCAATCCAATTCATAACTTAATTTCAAGACATTTAATTATAGATTTATATTTCAGCCCAATCTCTTGTTACAAAGATAATTAACCAACCCTTTCATACAGACCTGCTGGGTAGCTGAAGATTCCTATATCTGACACCAGCTGGTGTTCAGATATCCCTTTTACATGTAATTAAGAATCATACACAATAAAAGCTCAGAAAGAACACATTATTGGACGAAAATATTTTGTGGACGTTTGTGAGATAGCTAAGTTCATGTCACCAGAGTTAAGCTAGATTAATTTGGTTTGAAATACAAAGAAATGTTTAAGGGTTTGCCTTAAGCTGATAAGCATGTATTAGGCTGCTTACTATTTCACAAACTTCATCGTAAGTAAAGTAGCTAGGAATTGTACAACGATTTAAATATCGGCCTGTCAGCCATTGAGCAATATAAAGGCAATACAACCCCTATACAGCCGCAATCAAATTGTCATCCACAATATGTCTTCTAAGAGTAAATTTGATTTCATCCCCATATTTCCTGGTTGTGTTAAAACACATTGTTTTGTAGCCTTCATATAGCCCCTGTAACTGAAGAATACATCTGCTGATGGCGGACAGCGAAATCTGGTTCAGAAACGACATCTACGTTTTGTGTACATAACCTTTTGTCAGAAATCTCCCACTGTATTATTGAATCAGGCATATTTCAATAGAAGGAATTGCAATTCCTCCATCGAAAATTACACGGTGCCGACCTAGAATGCTTTTATATAAACGTCGTCAAATGCGATGCTTGCCTGACAGAATCAACATTAGTCTGTAGAAGAAATCGATAAAGGAAATTGATTTCTATATTGATAAAGCTTCGGGGAACACTTCCAAACTGTTGTTTTGAGTTTCAAATAAGACCGTGGCTCTAACCCATGAACCAGCTACACGCATTTATATCAGGATTTGTCTGAATTAAAGAAAGTTACGCTTCCGGTTAAAAAACCAAAAAAGAAATTGGTTCTAGCGAAAAGAAAGTAACGACATCTACTGTTTCTAATATCTCTCGAATGCTGTTTAACCGTGTTAAATACGATAAGTCAATCTATATCACTGAAATGATCTGTATGTTTCGAACAAGTCTTAACTACTGGGATAAAGAATTCCTACTGTATTTTAGATATTCTGTCGCTTGTGGCGTGCCTCATTGATCCACATTGTCTGAGATTAGTTATGGACATTAATCTTACAATATAAAATCACCTTTCAACTAAGCTTTATTGTAAAAATGTATCTGAGATTATTGACATATAGTTATTCGTAACTTGCCCGTATAGTTGGTTACAAAATCATCGTGATGAAACCCACTGGAGAAATCAGCCTGTAGTTTTATCAGATACTATCTGGTGAAACGTATGGCATGGATTGATTTGACATATTAAGTTCTGAAACGAGGTGTGATGCACTTCAATTCAACTCAAATTTATTCACCAAACCCATATGTTACAATACATGTCACATCAATGTACATTTGCGTCAGTAACCGTTGTGGGTTCAATCACTTTAACTTTTTAGAGATAGATGCTAATTATGAGCATTGATCTTAGTATATTAATAATCACTATTCCACAAAACTTTTTACATTTGTAGTAAAATTGACCTTTTTTCAATTACAAAATTAGAGTACTCCCAAACGCCAATAGTTTTATCTTCATCAGCCCTGGGCTTAATTATAACGGGACTGATTTGACCTCTGAACTTCTGAAATGAACAGTGATTTATGTTGAAACAATTCAATTCTACTTAGTGTTAATTTATAAGTATTGAGGAATAGATACGGAACAGTGGTTTGTTTGTTTTTCAAACATGGATAAATTCCTAGATATATACCTGAATCTGTTTCAAAGATTTCGATTGCGTTCCGTGTGTTTCTATTTCTCACGACTTAAATTACCTGATTTGTTGACTGCACTCTTAGTGTTGTTTTAACACGTCTCTGGGGGATATTTATGTACTTAGTTGACTGTGTGGAAATTTGTTTTGCTGGTTACCGACGCTTTGCATCAATCGATTGGCCTCTTTATCGTCTATCTGATCCCGGTGGGAATTCCATACTTAGATCGCTAACTGCGTAATTGGCATGATCATTAAACAAACTAACCTAAAACTGGCCAATGCTTAAATATTGTTCACCGCCAGAAAACAAAATTTAAATTAAAATGTTAAATTTGTAAAAGTGTTGAATTTTGGTATCAGTAACGCTAGACTACTAATTATATTTTTCTGTTTGCATATGTCTACCGAAAACATTTAAATTAAGGAAAACCGGATTATGTCAGCGCCAGGTAAATCGTTGTTTAAACGTAAAACCCTTCAGTAGTTAATATATAATTAAATTGACGTATGTTTGTCCCACATTTCGTTTATTCGTAAACAAATCTTTCTGTGAAAACAGCAAACACATATTTGAATCTTCACTAGAAATCCACCAGCGATATATAATATTTAAAGTCCTTGTAAATAACTTTCATAATGCTTTGGTGTTTGTGTTTGATGACTTATAAATCCAGAGGTCGCTGTGACTATCGCCTCAATGGTGTACTTATCACAGGTCTACTGAAGACAACTCAACCAGAAGACCAAGGAGATAATTAAGCCTGGTTAGTAAATGCCACATATTGTGGGCGCGAAGGTTACCACGCATGAAACATGCCGATGGATGTTTGTCTTTGTCTGCTTTCCTTCGCACATCTCTCTAATAGTCATTCACTTTAATAACCCTTCTTTCTTTCCTCGAGTCTCTGAATCTAAGATATTTGCTGACATCATAAGAGTTTAGTTAATTTTGATTCTCTTTGAAGCAGTTATACAGACAGCTGACGACATTATATAAGGTCCAGTTGTTAGAACAGTATTATGTAGTATGCTACATTTGCTATTGTTTTTTTTAAATTTGAAACTAACACCCATTTACATTTTATCATGGTTTGACAAACATTATTACCGTGATAATATCCGAATTGAGCATGGAATGAGCCAGTAAATTTTAGTTCTCACCTGACTTCGGTTACATTATTAGGTATTTAAATGAATTGAAACCGTTGTCTGTCGGGTTAAAATTCAAGCAAACACAGAGATATTGTCCGGGCTTCTTTAACGTCATGGGAACAATAAACCGTGACTATGTGTTTCATTACGTGTGTTTAACACTAAACTGACAGATAGTTAACTGGCCGGATCTCTATGTATCATGGATACTTTGTGTAAACCAGGAAGATATTACCAGTTTGTCTGTTTGTTTGATTGGTGTTTAAAGCCGTACTCAAGGGTATTTCACTTAAATGACGACGGATTGTCCACTTCACACTGTACACAGCCTTTTTACGGTGGAAAACCGGGAAGAAATCTCGTAAAAACCACCCCCCGCGATGTAGAAACCACAACGTGATCTTAACAGTTACAGAAAACTACAAGGCTGAGAGTCGGCTTTGAAGCTGTGTCGTGCTTTGAGGTGGATTCAGCAGTCCAAAGTATGTCCAAGCCAGGTGTCTTTACATTTACACGTGTGGCATGGAGTTAGCAGATTAAACTTAATGGACAACCTAATTGACCAGATTTTAGATCTACTCATTTAATCCAGTCTTATAAAGGAGCTCCGTCTAGAGTGTACCACCTATGTATAATTAGGATGGAATAACTGTCGAGGGATTGAGACTTACACGAGGAATTGGAAATAAGATAATGTTATTTTGGAGATTCTATCTAGGGCATACTCCAATTCACATTCAGCCTTTGGTATTATCTTAATTATGAATCTTTCCCCTGATAATGTGAAGTTGTAGTGGCTAACAGACAATCTCTGAAATCAGATTGTAATACTGTAACCATCACATATGAAGACTTGATCAGGCCCAAACAACATGGCTTTGTAAATCAGCGAACATCCCATTAACTATAGAAAACAGGATTCAATTGGATTATACATTATACCAGATGGACTCTGTTTTATACCAGATGGATTCTGTTTTATACTAGAAAATAATAATAATAATGTTGTCTTTATTGCCTTAAGCGAAACCTATAGGCTAAATAGAGACATATTATGGCGGATTGTGGACAGCAGCGAATTTAACATTTCTTAATTTCTCAGCTTTAAATAAATATTTACCTAGATTGTTTAGAGTTTTACAATTTTCAACAGATAATAATTGCACAAGTTTGAAGACCGATGATTTCTTCACATAGTAAGTATTAATATACTGATATAGAAGGTGCGTATATGCTGGGAATACCAATATAAAGTGCAGTTCATCTTCAATATTTTTACTGTTACAACATTTGGAAGTACGGTTGCGTACTACTTGATTGACAAATCTCCCTTGCCTAATATTTAACCGATGTGCACAGGTTCTATACTTAGTAAGATACGAACGGTATTTCTTCAGACTAGATTTTATTAGGTAATATTGTAAATTAATGGGTGCCGTGGATTCCTCATTATACCAGTAACTCTTATCACACATTTAATCTCTTTGGGGTGAATAAAGCTAGATCATGCTCAACAATGGATGGAGTGAAATATCCCACACTTTAGTTCTCGGTCAGCAGGTGGAGTAAACCGTCTCACGATATGAGATTTCAGTGTACAATGGATAAGTAAATTATCTTTCCATTTTTTATAAGGGTCAACATTGGATGAAAAAGTTAAATACATTTTGTGTTGTCAAGATATATGTTCGAGGAGTCCAGAGCATTATTTTCCCTTCACACCTGCCGACATATTTCATTGGGACCTGTCTGAGATTGTAAACAACCTTACAAAAGTACCGCAAGT
>JARFOD010039239.1:0-10313 GCA_031763545.1 Mopalia muscosa | reverse complement strand
TGCCACCAATCACGGACAAAACAACATTTTGTCTAATATCACATATGACATATAGGCCTAGGCCTACTGACGCATATTTATCGGCTGCTACTTTGGATCACTGAACCGAACCGAAGAATCGAGAACCGGAAAAAATAACCGAGAACCGAACCGAACCGAAGAAAGGTCGAACCGTGACAGCCCTAACCAGCACCAGCCCGAGTCCTGACATACATGTAAGATTGGCAATTTCTGAGATGATAGTTGAAACTGATTCTTGAGCATTGACAATGTAGATTTGTGAAAGCGAAAATACACTGCTACTTACTGAAATAGAAACTCACTGAAAAAGAAAGTGTACCAAGTCAATGAAAATGGAATTTCATCCAGTTTCAGAGAGCAATCCAATCATTTGCATGCTGCCAGTTTCACCATGTTGTGACCTATATTTTACTTTCGTTCAGTTTCCAATGACCCAGTTTAAGGGATTTCAATGAAAATCCGTTTATACTTAACTTAAAAAAATTATATTCTCTGCAAACATATGAAGCCTTAGGTAAACCTTATTGCTGCTCAAGGCCTAAACTGAGATACATTGTATGGTTTTAACTTGTTAATCTTAATACAACATGCTTCAGACAGATGATGCACAGATGTAACAACTCCACAAATTCCATACAATTGCGAACTACATATATCCACTTGATGAACAATACATCTACTATTCAGCTGAGTACACAGCAAGCCTCAACTGTTGGCAATATTGTACATGTATCAAAGTGTAGAAAGAAATGTTATTGCTTTGGGGTAACAATCTGCCTTAAAATGCTGCGTAAGTGTACATATTTTGTACTATGGTTATTGGTTAGCATGTTGACCTATAAATCCTATTAGGATGTATGGCTCCTCAGTTTGAGTCTGTCTGTTGAACTTGACCCTCAGGTATTTGATGAGAACAGTAGACTATATTAAACTGACAATCACATGTCGTGGGGTTTTTTTTAATTAGGTTTCCTCACTGGTTTCCACAAAATTAAAGAAAGCAAACTGTGAAATGGTCAATCAGTCCATAGAAGTGTTTGTTCTGCCTTGCCTTTGTTTGTTACCAGTTAGAAAGAGGGTAATTTACTGTGTCCATGAAATAAATACAAAACAAATACAGTGTATGTCTAATCCGACATAATCCTAGACTTTAATTATAAATATCAATAAATATTTTACACAATCATGTCTACAGGTGTTTTCTTCTTCCTTTAATGGCTGGCTTCATTAAGTTGGTCCATTTAGATATTAACTGCACATCAATGGAAAAATTTTCTGAACTAGAATCTGTTCAAACAAGGAAGTGTTATGCTAAATTAATGAAAATACTGTTAATGCTCACCTTCTAAAAGACTCAAAAATCAATCATGCAACATTGTCCATTTATTTGTCTTACATATGTAACTGTTTCAAACTAAGTATTGTGTTGTTGTTGTTTTAGATATGACTACAGTATGAATTGATAAGAGAGAGAAGAATGGCAGGGAATGAGTAATGCTGTACTATGGAGCTCTACAAGCGTAGGGAAATACTGGACAGATTCATACAGAATACAGGAGCCAGACCGGAATCCGCACAAGATATACTTAATCGTAAGTTTTCACCATTCTTAAAGGATTTAGAGTTTGTCTGAAATTTGAACTAGTGGTGGTTTGTGACTTTGGTCCAATTGCATGTTTAGCCATACACTCATGTTGTATTAACAAAAGATATACTAAATCATAAGTTTTTACTTTTTTTTAATGGTGTTCAAATATAAGTCTGTCATCTGGATTAATGGTGGTATGGAAAAATCTCACATGTAGACAAGGCCTGCGGCCGTGGTTCAGGGGTAGCGATTGCGCTTTCTTAACATGCTTCGATTTACCGTTCACGGGCTTGAGTCCGCCTTTCCACCATCAGGTATATGAGCGAGTCACATGTTGTGGCTCCGGCAATCACGGGGGTGGTTTTTACAAGGTTTCCTCCTGGTTTTCCACCGTAATATAAAGGCTGTGAAACTGTGGACAATCCGTCATCATATAAGTGAACTACCTTTGAGTACGCGGTTAAACACCAATCAAACAAACAAACACATGTAGACAATAACTAGACATGCACTCTTAAAGTATTAACTAAACAGTATGGAAACATTAATTCTCCAACAGAACGCAGGCCCTCGGCCTGAGCTAAGTGGTAAGCAAGTGCACTTTCTAAGCTTACTTCAATGTACTGTTCACAGGATTGAGTCCGCCTGTCGACCCTTAGTTATATGAGCAACTGAGAGGAAGTCACATGTTTTGGCTCCGACAATAGCGGGGTTGGTTTTTACGAGGTTTCCAATCTGTCATCATAGAAGGGCAATACCCTTGAGTACAACATTAAACCCCATTAAACATTAAGTGGTAAGCAAGTGCGCTTTCTAAGCTTACTTCAATGTACTGTTCATAGGATTGAGGTTATATGAGGAACTGAGAGGAAGTCGCATGTTTTGGCTCTGACAATAGCGGGGTTGGTTTTTACGAGGTTTCCAATCTGTCATCATAGAAGGGCAATACCTTTGAGTACAACATTAAACCCCAATCAAACAAACTAACAAACCAAATGTGCCTCTCACTAAGGGCAGTTTGTTTGAAGTGCAGCAGTGCTGTATTTACTTACCAGTGAAGGCATATGAACTTTCCAACTTTATCAAAACGTCTTACATGTTATGGTTGGGCTAATGCCAATTATTAACCATAGCCATCATATAAGTGATTCTACCCTTATTAAAGTACGAGGTTATACATCAAGCAAATAAACAAACCATTAGGTGTAGCATTAAACAACTGTCAATCAATCCTGAAATGACTTCACCTGCATTTCAAATCTTGTTAACATACTTTTTTTATAATAGCAGAATTCTTAATGTAACTGGTGTTTCTAATTGGTACAAACATTGAAGTATTATCAGTAAATTATCAAAAATAATTTCTGTTTTGTCTGTAAATGTTATATTAGCATAACACCAATGTTTATTGATGTTGCTAGCACACAGTTCCTTTCAAGACTGATATAAAGTATTGTGATGTAGTGTATGTCCTGGCGGGTTCTCATATTTTAACAGCATGCCATTACAATTTTTTATGCTCTAGCCAAAATGTCAGTATGACATAATGTGATGTTTAAACCTTGTTATAAATGTTGTACTGTGATGTGAAGTGAAGTATATTGTTCAGTACTGTTTTCATGGTTTTGGCAAATATAGTTCTTGACTCAGACATGTTACCTCAAATCTCTCAAGTTTTCTGCCCATGTACATGTAAAGTGTAAATCTTTGCCACATGTTTAATGTCAGAGTCCAAAAGTCATTACTATGAAGTCTTGAATTAAATCATACTCTGAATGGACATGCCAATTAATTCAAATGCCTGATACATGTAGATATTAATTTTTTTTTTTTTTTCTTTTTTTTTTTCCCCCTTCTGCATGCAAGAGATTTTTAATAATTTGCGTCTTGAATAATTCCCTTTTTGGCTTTCCATGTTTTAGTGTCTGAGTTATTAAACAGAATATATGTTTTATGGAGTTAGTCATATTACATGTAGCTAGCCAATTTGAGTCGGACTCTCCTTGGCAGTACTAATTTTACCCAGGTTTGTTGTATCAAAAAGGCCTGGTCCCAGGAAGTGCATGTTGTTTGTTTTCTTTTAAGTGTGGGTGGAAATATGTGTGTGAGAAATCCCCCTAAAATTCAGCTGTACAGTTAACTGACTAGACTTCTAGTAGCGGAACTCATTGCTCACCTGTTCACAAAAGGTTGGGGAGTTCTATTATTAGAGCGGAGTTCTCAGACTGACATTACAGCAGACGTATTACACTCCTTAGTTCAGTATGGAGCTCACTGAGAAAAGTTAAACCCAACAAGACAATTGTAGTCTGAGAAATTCAGCTTATTATGGAATACAACAGCCCTTCATAGACTAATTGCATGAATTTGCCATGTATAACACATATTAGTTTAATATAGGGCTCAATCAGAAAAGTAAATGGAGTAATACAAGCTTTCATAAGCTAATTGCATGAATTTGCAATGGGAGAAAGTCATTGAGACAATCATGGTCAGAGAAATTATTATAATAGAATAATACATGCTTTAATACACTGATTACATGAATTTGCAATGTATAACACATCTTAGTGTCACTGAGAAAAATTGAGACACATTCAGACCAATCTGGCCACAGAAATAAGGCTAATGAGATGTGCTTTTATATGCTAATTCCATGAATTTTCAATGTAAATCCACAATAAGCACAGACATACATATATGTACATGATATTAATCAGTCAGTTACATTGATTCCATGCTTTGCATTTACCTTAGCCCTAGAGTGTTATTTAACCATAACTATCCCTGGATATTCATGGATATGTAAATCTTGGTTAACTATATAGAGGTGGTTGTGCTATGGAACATTTTCAGCTCAGGTAGGTGCAGGGACTTAGCCAGAAATCACAACTATAGTCATTTTGCTCCAATCATTGTTAAAGTAACTGCATGAGTGTCCTGCATATTAGAGTTTGTTAAAACTGGGTGTCTAAATGAGGCAATTGCTCAGTTTAGGGTGTCCAAAGTATGAGTGTACATCCTCTGCCTAATCCCTTGAGTGGGTGGTAAGAGAAAGCCCCCAGGTGGCCTAGTACTCTCTGAGCTAATGGGCAACAGGAAGCTGATATGTTTGTGATGTCTTGCGTCTTGAGATTGTCTAATCTGTAGTGCTAATTTTTTTTTTATTCACCTGGGCCTCCTGGCTAAGGGCAGTACAATACTGTCTTTATAAAGACATGACGACTGATATGGATATTCAACTTCTTGATATAATTGGGTAGCGACGTTTCGATCTTGATGCTAAGATCATTTTCAAGCAATGGTTACAATCTCAACAAATAAGAAGAAGAAGTTGAACATCCATATCAGTCGTCATGTCTTTCTAATTTACCAACTTCTAAATGCCACTCAAACAAAATACTGTCTTTACTTAGCACTGGAAGAAAGTTAATACCAACATCATGTCAATGCTTCACATCTTGGTTGTGCTATTGTCAATTATTGTTGGAATACACTGCATCAAATAAGTATAAAACACAGAAGCATGGCATAAAACACTCATCAGTCAATCAATTTTCTTCACTCGGAAGTGAACAGACATGTCAATCACTTAATTGTATCATCATGGATATATTGTTGTTATAGTAAGTGTCAATTAGATAAATAAACACGAAGAAGTAGTGATTTAATCCAAAGCTACAGGTGATACATGAACAACATATGAGTTATTGTACTTTATCTCAGCATAACACTTAGTCAATTCACATTGTCTCGCGCAGGGTTGGGATCGAGAAAGCTTCCATTTGCCCTGGTCCTCTCTGAGCTAAAGGGGCAACATGAAACTGGTCTGTTTGGGATGGCAATGTTCTGCATCCTACATTTTTCCTGTATTTACCTTTTTTGTTGCCAGTGGTGATTTCATTTACAGGCCTGTGCTGTAATCTTTTCCAACATAACCTTCAAATCAGTCCTCTAAAATATTTTGAGATAACCTAACATTTTTAATTTCCCGTGGTTTGCTGATTTTTTAAACACCTAAATGTGCCTTTGTGAAAAGTAAGCAAATTGCTTTAAAACATAATTTTCGTTGATTATCGGATGACACAAGCCCCAAAATGCAAATTTATACAAAGACTGCAAACAATTTTGGAAACCTTTTGCATAGGTCATCCTAAATTAGGTTTGCATAACATTGGGGAAACCCCATTCTGACCGTTCTCCCCAACGGCATAGGCCTGCTTCATCAATGAAGCTGGCAAATAGGTGATTTACTTGTGTTTGTTTGTTACCAGTGATATTACTGGGTTACTTCACATGTTGGGCTGGCATGGCTTCATGTTCATAAAATAGCATATTCAACAATAGAAACTCTCAGATCACAATCAATTATTCAGGCCTGCAGCCTTGACTTAGTGGTAGCGAGTGCACTTCCTAAACTGAACCTCCTTAGTTTTACTGTCGACCTTCGGGAGCGAGTCACATGTTGAAGCTCAGACAATCGCGGGGGTGGATTTTACCAGGTTTCCTCCCGGTTTTCCACCGTAATATGGCTGTGTACAGTGTGAAGTGGACAATACTCTTGAGTACGCCGTTAAACACCAACAAAACACACTCTCAGCTCACAATCAATGCAAGGATCTGATGTTATCACAGGGCTATATTTTTATGAGATACTTTCTATACTACATGTATATTGCATTTTCTGGAGACATCTGTACATAGGTTACCCGTAACAACTCGAAATAAGAATTATTTTGACACTTCACACTGTTTGTAGAACATGAGATGATTCATGGTTGTAACAAATCAAAATCCCTTCACCAGAGGGATAATATATACATGTAACTTTCTCTACATCTAAAAATGTACATATGTATTATTTATTCAAAATATATATATTGCATGACGCATATTTATAAACAAATTATACCAACTCATGCCCAAGTTCAGGAAGAATAAAAACAAATGGCAACCAAAACAATAACAGGATGAGTAAGCCTATAACATGTATAAGAGCCATGAAATTTAAAATTAGACCTTTTATTTTAAACTTTTTATATCCCTGGGTCAAATAGTAATATATATGTAATCTATTTTCTACCATGTTTAAGTAAGAAACAGAGTGAAGTGGACCTACTGGCCATTCATTATATAAGTGAAATACCCTTGAGTACAGTGATAAAACCACAATCAAACAAACAAACAAAAATTAAAAAAGTAATAAAGACTTTCTGGCTATGGGCAAGTTTATTCTAGCATGTGCTATAGAAAGATTAAATTACCACTTCATAGAATCACATTTTAAGGTTGTACCGGTATTAATTTTTTTAGAAATACAAGTAATAAATCAGTTTATACCCATACAAGAAATTAAAGATCAAGTGTGTAACCATTTTTTAAAAACTTTTTTCTAGTTTTCTACTTTAACTTGATTCAGAACATCAGGGAGACGTGTGTCTAAGAATCACATGTTTATGAGTTCTGCCTGATCCATCCTTCTGAGTTCTCAATATTGTAGGTGTATGTGTGATTTCGACACCCAATTTTACTATCCATTATGTACATGTACACAGAGCGTCATGCTCTTGTAGACAATTTGTTTACAATAATACAGGGCTGACTTATACCCAGTGACTCTATATCATCAGGGTACATGAGTTAACACCAGACTACTGTCATGTCTGTGTGACCTCCCTTTGAAATTATCCAGGTGAGAAATATATGACCCATATGTCTTACCTGACTCACCTGTACTCATCGATGATTAATAAGACTGTAGTAATTGTGTTTTGATTATTTATAGCTTAGCTTTCAAATATTTTTGCCCAGTTTCACATTTTGTCTACATAGCCACACGACACATTTATATGCATGAAAAATATATCTAGTATATATGCATGTATTCATGTTTGTAACACACTTACTTTAGACGTCAGATGCAGGTATAGCTGTAGATTATTGTTAGTTCAGTTTAATTAAGGGTTTTTGTTATCACTTTACCAGACTAAGATAATGTTGTGGAGAACATCACCAGCATGTAAGTTTTTTTTTGTTTGGTTTTTTTTTTTTTCTCTTTCTGTTTTTTTTTTTGTTGGTTTTTTTAATCGTGTTGGTTGCCAACTGCTTTTTCACCCTGAAAGAGTATTTATTCCTTTCCACACTAAACTACTTCACATTTTGTGTTTGTAGTCCTGTGGCTATGAAACCCTTGAGTACAGCGTTAAACCCCAATCAAACAAACAAACTTATAACCCTGTTAAATCAAACTACTAAATCCTTTGCTAAGGCTATTTTGGTCACCTACCATTTTTTCACTCTGTCGCAGGTTCTGTGTCTTTCTGGTTTTTGTTTGATTTGTAGAACCATACAATTTTTGACTGCCCTTCAAAACATTCTTTTCACATGATATCTCCGTGGTAACATATAGACTGATGTCATGTGGTATATGTGCGGAGCGATAACACTGATTGTAACAATTGTTGCTTAAGATGTACATGGTCACTGTAAATTCTCCACTTATTGTAACAAATAAATCCTCTAGCAATTTTTTGACCATCAAATTAATAGGTCCAACATTTTGGTATTGTTTTATCCTGTTGATTAAAGTTTAACGCCATACACTTATACATGTACATGTTTGACGACAGGCAAGTCCAATGGTTTGCCGCCCCTGAGAAGAAGGGCATCCTCTCATTACTTAACAAAGGAGGAATGTGGATTTTCAAAAATAACAAAACTCTTGATGTTGAGTTTTGCTGCAATAGGTGGTTGTTAGTTACTGTTGCCATAGAGTGCCATCCTATAAGTGAAATACCCATTACCATGGTGTTAAATATAGATCAACCCAATTTTGCTATATGGATTTGAATATTAATGTTTTAACAAAAAAATCTGATAAAACTATTTGCTGCACATCCTACACGCCGTCCATGGTCGATAAAATCTTTAGACTTTAGACAGATAAGGCCGAGAATCTACAAACTGAGCTGCAGCGCCTTAACATGGAATGATCCGAATTTTCTCACAAGTAAAAGCTGTAAAATTATTTTTAAAAGATTAACTGTTACAGGGATATCAACTATTTATGTTGTATAATTTATATAGATTATAAAGACTGAGATTATAAAGACTGAGAAATCTTCAAATTAAAAACTGTCTAAAATATTTGATGGCTACTCTACTACATGTATTCTCTTGACTAATAATTCTGAATAGTATTGACAGCCATTCTCAAGTCATTTTAAGATTACAAGCAATTGAATACAGCACTAATATGCTTATTATCTTAAGATGTCGGGCCCACGACCATGGCTCAGTGGTGTGAGTGCGCTTCCTGAACTGAACATACTTAGATTTACTGTTCATGTTTTCAAGTCTGCCTTTCGACCATCATGTATATGAGCGAGTCACGGGGGTGGTTTTTACGAGGTTTCCTCCTGGTTTTCCATCGTAATAAGGCTGTATACAGTGTGAAGTGGACAATCCGTCGTCATAAGTGAAACACCAATCAAACAAACAAACTTAAGGTGTGGTGTGAAATAGACAACCTGGCATCATAGTGGTGAAATTTCCTGGAGTTAAATGTCAAAATCCCAATCAAACAAACAAGTAAATAAACTCTGAATGTCAGACTTAGTGCTAAATCCTTTATCCTAAAACATAGGTTCAAATTTCTAAATGTTGGAGTTTATTTAGAGATTTTACCATTCATTGACATGAGATGTCTTAAATACCGACACATGCTAGTATTCGCGGTACATGATCATTTACTAATGGTAAAATGTAATTAGTTGCTCTAATTGTTTTTTATTTGAGTAGGTATTTCACTCTAACACGCACAGTCACAGGTACAACTTACAGGTAACATGAGCAGGTAGTTTATACACAGACATTGTAATGGGAGTAATGACATGTACATTCTGTACATTGTAGTTCATTAGCAAGTCATCTCCATGTATCCAGGTAATGTGATTTCTTATTCTCATATTAGATAAAGTTGACTAAATTGGCTAAATTATTTTAACATAGCAGTACAGCTTTATTAGTATTCTAGCTTTGTCTTTATAGCCAGAGACCCATTCACCTGTCATTTCAGTTGGGCAGATTTCTAAAAATGGTTAAAATGACACATAGATATTCGAAATTTTAACATAGGTAAGAAAACCTGAAAATTTGGACATGGAAAATTTCTCAGGATAGGGATTTGTGACAGACAGTTTTCCAATCCTACATGTAGCTTAGACACTGTACTCAAGTAGCACCAATTTAACTGTATGTCCAGTTAACATTTATATTGTATACCCAGGTGTAACCTCCTGCCCACAATCTAGCAGATGGTAGGATGGAGTTTATGTTGCTCTGGTGCTCTCAAAGTTATAAAGCGGCAACATAAACGAAGTCCATCTGTTGTAAAATCTAATACTTTAAATTTTCACACTCTGATGTAACATATTTTGCACCAGGTAAAATAAATCATTGGTAGAACTGTAGGAGAATGACAGAGTGCAAG
The DNA here is from genome assembly GCA_031763545.1 of Mopalia muscosa. Lineage (NCBI taxonomy): Eukaryota > Metazoa > Mollusca > Polyplacophora > Chitonida > Mopaliidae > Mopalia > Mopalia muscosa. The sequence continues at coordinate 213 of JARFOD010039239.1, read as the reverse complement.
GTGACAAAAGAAGGGCACCCCTGTGAAATATACATTATCCGCAGTTCAAAACAAAATCTTTTGAACTGCCAAATAAAGAAAGACTTACAGTTTGCTACTATGAAGTATGAATAGTCTCTTTGGTCTCGCTGGATTAAAACAGGCCTTATTTTTTCAAAATTTTGCGTAACCGATCTACCGTTCGCGTGAATTAAAACCCACGTAACCTATCGT
>JARFOD010039228.1:0-10314 GCA_031763545.1 Mopalia muscosa | reverse complement strand
TCAACCCTGTTGAGATGATGTAATGTGACAAATTTTTCAGACTTTATAACTCAAAATATGATCAAAAACAGCCTGGTCAAGTTGATGATTGACAAATCCTGTTGCTAGTTTAGGCTAGCTCAGTATTGGCCATCTCAAACTAATGATTTTAAAGAAAAAAGTGACCGAATTGCTAAAATCACCAAAATTGTCAAGGTGAGATTATAATATTTGGTTGGACCTGTAAAATGTTTGATATTGCTGAGCCAGTAACATTGCTACCAGGCCTGCAACGCCTTGCAAACCTCAGGTCAGATTGGCCGGAACACAAAAAAGTTCATTTCCACCCCTGCATGTTCCTCTGGTAGGCCTTGGCCTTGCATTCCTTATGTCCTCAAAGTATTTTTGTGAGTCTGTTAAATCGTAGAGAACGCAAAAACATACATCAGTATTAGACCATGGTTGGAAAGTGAAAGCTACCAATGATTGCTTGGAACTGTGTCCAAGCAGAGTTTAAAACATGAGAATCATAATTGTAGTTACTTTTCGTAATCTGTTTGTACAAAACCTTTTTGTTAAATAATTTGTTTGCTTATCTATATATATTTTTCTCTCTTCCTTTATTCAAAATATATAGATATACATGAACAAGAATTTTACTAATTTAAGCATTCATGGTTAAGAAGTATTTAGTCAGGTGTCCGTAAAACTACTTCTTGACAATACATCATGCAAGGTGTAAAGTTTGTAGATTTCTCAGCTTTATATTACTGCATGATCTAGTTTGACCAACTTGACCAAAAAATATCCCTATGATTTCATTTTACCAGTATCTTTGTGGCAAAATGTTGCAAAACACTTAAGAAAATCTTGTCCCTGTTGTATTATCTCACCCTGATAATACATAAACCTTCTTATTTCTTTGTCAGATGAGTCTAAACTGGATATTCTTGTGAACAATGCTGCTCTCATGATGGGGCCTCAAAAAGAAACTGAGGATAAATTTGAAGAGCAATTTCAAGTCAACTATTTAGGTAAATTTAGACCATTATCTGTATGCAGAGATGATATGTATTTATTGTCTCATTTATTCTAAAGTTTTGCTAATTTTTTTAAAAATTTATAAATGATTGAAAAGTTTGCCTTTATTTTCGATGAATATAACATGTTTATGGTGATCCAATAATTTCATCTCTGATCTTGAGTCTGCACGCAAAAACACTATCACTTTTTCTGGTTTTTTTTATTCCTAATATATAAGTAAAAGTTCATCAATTTCTAGCATATGTGCAGGTAAATTATATAAATTGTCATGTTCTGCCTCTGTTGCTCACTTAGCTAGAGGACTTGCCCAGGTAGCCAACGGTTGTGTTCAAATTCTGGGGGAGGCAAACAAAATATTCCTTCTCTACATTCAAAATATATAATTCATAAAAACATAAATTTGTTTTGCCTGCTGGAATAAGGCCCATATTACTGAGCCCATCTGGCTATGGACAGTTTGTTTGAAGAGTAGCAATGCTGTCTTTACTTAGTTTAAAAGGAAAATTAACTTTCCAACATTATGGAAATGCTTTACATCTTGGTTGTGCTAGTGTCCATTATTGTTGGAATACACGGCCGTCATATAAGTGAAATACCCTTAAGCACGGCGTAAAACACCAATTAATCAAACAACCATACTACTGAAGCATTATAATTGAAAGAAGTAGAACATGTTTGAATACCCTCCTTTTTAAAAGTGAAATGATAAAGGTAGTATTCAAACCCTTTTTTACATAAATAACATAACACATGAGCTAAATGCTATTGATGCAAGGACTGAATTAATGGATTCATTTAAGCAAAGATTTTACTTGTCTTGTCACCAGGTCACTTTCTACTTACTAATTTACTGCTGGATCTCCTTAAAAAATCTGAAGGAGGAAGGATCATAAATGTACCAGCTCCAGCTTATAAACTTGGAGAAATCAACTTTGATGACATCAATGGTGAAAAAGAACCAGAATTTAATGCTGGCAAACAATTCTCACAAAGTAAACTAGCTGTCATGTTATTTACACAGGAGTTAACAAGGAGACTAGAAGGTAAACCATTTAGTCTTGTGCTATTCTTTCAAAATAATTTGAAATTTAATTGAGTAAATGTCCTGGTAGAGAGCTTGGCAGAACCTGTTCAGTCAACTGGAAATTACATGGCTGTCATTGGCTTTTTTTTTAATCTTAGGTTTAATATAAGTACAGTTATTTCAAACACAGATAGCCCCATTTTAATCAAAGATTTAACACTTTATTGTATCACCTTCTGGCGCTGGTTGCTCAAAGCTCTTTTAAATTAAATCCCCTATTAGATGACGTCACGCCATGTTGAAGGTCTATCTCTAGCTGTTTCCTCTTATGAGAAACTGGCCCCAGGAGTATAATTACAGGTACTTGCTGTTAGTGCTTCATTAGTTCTACCCACAATGTGTTAGATCGCCATCTTGCATTCTATGTGCAAGTCTTGTGTCTTTCTGTAGTTCGCTGCCCGTATGGTGTGGTGTTTGATTGTACCATTGGGCTGACACACCACAACTAATGTGAAATAACCAAGTATGGCTGAACCCCAGGTTCAATAGAAACTAAATACGTGTATGTTGTAACACCAGTAAAACAAAAACAGTATAGCCTAATCATTTGGGTCTTTCAAAAACCATCAAATTAATGTGTTCTACAATATGTGATTCTGTTGAAAACATCGTATTTGCAATTTTTTCTGTCTAAGAAACATCATAATATCACAGAATAATAATAGCAGAATATCACTTTAGAACAATGCAATAACTTGTCTGTGGTCATTTATTGAAGTTCAGAGTGATCCTCGTTTGAGTATATCATTACTTAAGGAATTAGAAATCATTTTTGTGATATTTTGTTTGTTTTCAGATACAAAAGTTACTGTGTATGCGGCTAATCCGGGCATCACCAATACAAACATTCACAGAAATTTTGTGTTTAAAACTAATGCCTTTGTACGGTTCAGTTTTACTCCATTCACCTGGTTTTTGATGAAGTCTTCATTTGATGGTGCCCAGACAGCTGTGCACTGTGCCGTGGCTGAGGAAGTGAAGGATGCCTCAGGCAAATATTACAGGTAAGCATCCTTCGTGAAACAATGTCTTTTGTTTCTGTTTGTTTGATTGGTCAAGGGTATTTTTACGAGGTTTCACCCTCATTTTCCCTTATATTTATGTAGGTGAGAGTGGACAATCCATCATCCTATAAATGATATACCCTTGAGTACGACGTTAAACCCCAATCAAACAAACAAATAAAGCCTTAAATAGCGGTGTATGAATGATCACCAGAGAGTTGCAGGATACCAATCTTTCTACAATAGCCAAAAAAAGAATGGCAGATGACCTTGGTGATTGATATTATTCACACAGTCAAATCACTTATACGTTACCTAATGACGACTCGACCTATTATGAAAAGAGAAAACATAATTTACACCTTGATCTAAATAAAACCTATTGCAGTTTGTGGAGTGATAAATATTGGCGTTTCTTTACAGTGAGTGTAATGAGGGTGCACTAGAACAGGGACTTCTAGATGAAAGTGTGGCCAAGAAATTATGGGAGGAAAGTGCGAAGTGGACAAGGCTTCATTCGGATCAGATTACAGACAGTCAGGGAGATAAACAAGATTAGATCTGCATTTCTTATAGTCATGTATTTATGAATATGGCATAATGGTTCAATAATATACTTGTAATGGCCCCAGACTCTCTCTATAATACTTAGTGTTTCAAAGAATGAGCTCCATAACAACATATTGGCCATTTTGTTATTATTATTATATGAGACCTGTTATAATTGTAGGTTACAGGATCAACATTCTATAATCTGAGTTATATTGGCTCCCAATAAAATGCAACTCAATTCATTACAACTAATAAAAAGTCTGCCACTTATTTTATTACATGGGAAGAAAAATATGGATCTGGAATTATCTTGTATTCAGATCTGAAGTTTTAGCATTGCATTTATTAAACAGAACTTGCGAAGAATGTAGTTTGTATCTTTTTCCCACACAATCAAGCCAATGTTTTATTGCTATTATCATATATTTTTAAGCAACTTGCCAAAAATACACTAATTTGTAGAAAAAATAAAAATTGCAGGGAGTGACTACAAAAGTCAAGGTAAAATACATTGTCATTACAGGGCTGAGGCTATATTCAAGTCTGTGTCTAGGCTTAAACTCAAAGACCATTCTCCTGCACCAAATGTGTTTTTTTAAAACATTTAAAGAAATACAATTACTGAACTGAGTTAACTAAAAGCACTGCAAGACCCTTGAGCGCGTTATTATTATGTTCTTTAGACAAAAAAAGTTGAGAATTTAAGCTTTCCTGGTCATCACTAGTTCAGAAGGTTAACTCTCATACAGAGACTCAGCCAGACAAAAAGTTTTTGGACAGGCAAACATTTGTAACCTGGAGATTCTGAGTGGAGAACAGCATGTGGTCAACTTAAGTACTGTGTTGCCTTTCAGCCATATGTTTGATAAACATACTGAGAGAACTGATTTGTGTTCTGTTATTATTTCAACCAATTTATGTATTTAATTTGCTGTCATGTATGTCCCCAATTAAATCTATGCAATATTGTTTTTTTTTTTGTAGCCTAGGGCAAGGTTTTGAAATTGAAAATTGTACTAAATATGTTCACAGTTACAGTTTTGTGAAATTCAATGTAGCATTTTTTTAAAACAGTCCAACTTGTGTGTTCTAATGCATGTAGTAAGTTGTTCCATGTGTTTTCACCTTTAATTAATCACCTGTCGACTTTCGACAGCGAGCAGTTAGAGGGATCTAACTGTTGTTCAGGCACTCTCAGAGTAAAGGGAATCTACCTGTGCCCTGTTACTCTCAGAGTAATGGGGATATATGATGGCCTGGTACTCTCAAAGGGGATCTACCTGTTGCCCTGGCACTGAGTAACGGCGATATATGTTGTCCTGGCAGTCTCAGAGCAAAGGGGATCTACCTGTTGTCCTAGTACTCTCAGAGTAAAGTTGCCCTTATCCTGTCAGAGTAAAGAGAATCTACCTGTTGCCCTTGCACTGTGAGTGTAAAAAGCCATTGTGTGATTGTCCTGTCATATGTTGCCAGTGTTATATAGGGTGGTGTGCTTCAACCAGAAGACAAAAATAACCTTAAATACTGAGTAAAACAACCAACAACTTTCAATAAATGGAAATTGTAACTTGCTATGAATTTGCCAACCGACTATGGAAATGATATATTGAATCCAAACCGTCATGGCGAAATTGTGTATATGTTAAAGTCACATGTGACAAACTATGTTTTTTAACTTTATTTTAACAACTTTGTAATTGGACATAAAATAAGTTTGTGGCTTTATTATGTTTTTGTTTTTTTTATCTCATAGATATCAAACATATTTTGTTTAACATTGACATTCCTAAGTTTTTTGGCACATACTGGATCTGATACTGCACAGCATAGTGACCAGTGATGCAGCTCTCTCCAAAGGATCATTAATTTGGAATGTTAATAGTGTGGCCAACTCTAAGGTCACATTGCAGCCAAGTAGCTTACATTTTATACATAAAATGGTTGATTAGTGTTTTACGACACATTCATCAGTATTTCAGATACACTGTGGCATGAACATTTCATCCATTTTGGTATTGAATATATTTAATTTAATGTCAATTCCAGTCATCAACACACTTATGCTTGTACATAATAGACAAATAGATTGGAACTCTATTCTGTTACTAAATAAAACATCCCCAGACACCAGAGATTATTAATACGTGTATTCTACTGGACGATTTCATTGTCTATCATTGAGCATGTAATTAGCTGGGAAAAAAAGTACTTCATGAAAATGTCAGTTGAATAGACTTCTTGCACAAAATTTATATCCAATATGGTGACGAACTTATCCTTGTCGGGTATTAATTGTCAATAGGCGTATTCAACTATATGTTTTCATTAAACATAGTGAAGCCGTGTTCTACAAATTGTGTTAGTCTGGTACATTTGTGAAATTTCCTTGAGTACAGCCATGTTGCCTGAACATGTGACTTAACAGGAAAAAAAATTTGTGGAGTTCCGTGTGCAACAAAACCTCACCAATGTAAGTGTCAAAATAAATTTATAGAATACCGCTAAATGAAAATGTGCAGTTAATTATTTCCCTTTACTTGGCCTGGCACCAATGTGAAAGTCTATGTAATATCAAACAAACACAGAAAGTCTATGTAATATCAAACAAACACAGAAAGTCTATGTAATATCAAACAAACACAGAGTCTAAACTGTGTTATTAGACTATAGATAGATACTGACACAACTAGTCATTCAACTCACCTTTTAATCAGTTAGCTATTGAATACTCAAATAATAGGTTGTAATTGTGCGTTACAAATGTATCGATGTAAATGTTCATTTATTTCAATTGTGCAGAACATGCCCTTTTTGAATACAAAATAATGCCTGTAAATGTATTTTGCTATGAATTGTTAATAACATTTTTAAATTTGATTAGTTTCATGAAATGGAGGGAACTTTAAGTGGATAAATTGTCAACATTTTTAATGTTAATCTTCATGTATAAAGACTAATGTGGTTTATTTTAAGACATGAAGGTATCTAGAGTTCTAGACAGAAATATAACTTAAGTAACCTATGTCAAAGTTACAATTTTTCTGTACTTACTCTTCAACTGCTTTTTTTTTTTTCTTTTTCCTTGTTTGTTTTATTAAAATCATAAGTATCTTTTATTAAGTTAAAATGTTCATGTACTACATTGTAACTACTAACCAGTTGGATATAACCAATAAACTATATAAAATACAATCAATGTTTCAAAGTCAAGTTATCATTCGATGTGGCCCCGTGAGGGAGCGGGTGGGCCATGGCCATGCAGAATACTCCCTCGGCTTCCTCGGTCGATCGTAAGAGGCGGGAAAAGAGGTTGCTTTTCTGTTGCCCTGGTGTTCACAGAACTAAAGGGTAACGGAAAGCAAATTTGTTTGTGATGTTCTGTATTTTTGTCCATTGTCATATAAGTCAAATACCCTTGAGTACAACATTAAACACCAATCAAACAAACAAACAAACATCATTCGATGTGTAATGACTGGCTGTGCCACTGAAGAGTTTAACCTAATTAGTCATTAGCAGTGTAACTTATTGTATTTTCAGCATTTATAATCTTATGGTACTGTCAGTCTGTCCACATCAACTTGTCCGGGCCATAACTTTAAAAGAAAACTTTGCACAAATGTTCCTTATGACTAGGGTGTGTTTCATGACCTATATCCAAGGTTTTTAGTATCATGGACAATCGTTACCGTTGTCCATAATACTAAAAACTAATACTAAAAACCTTGAAAATGAACAGTTTGAAGAAGCTAATACTTTGCACAAATGTTCCTTATGACAAGGGTGTGTCTCATGACCTATATCCAAGGTCATTGAGTCAATGTCAAGGACACCTTTGTCAATAATAGTGAGAACCTTGTCCGGGTAAAAACTTTGCAGATGCTTATGCTTTTCACAAATTTTTCTTATGTTTAGAGGGTGTGTCCTGACTGATACCCAAGATCATTGGGTCAAGGTCACCATTGTCCATAATACTAAAAACCTTGTCTGGGCTAAAATTTAAAAAACAAAAACTTTGAAGAAGCTTATACTTTGCACAAATGTTCCTTATGATTAGGGGGTGTGTCATGACCTATATCCAAGGTCATTGAGTCAAGGTCAACATCTCCATTATACTAAAAACCTTGTCCGGGCCATAACTTTTAAAAGAAAACTTTGAAGAAGCTTTTACTTTGCACAAATGTTCCTTATGACTAGTGTATGTGACATAAACCATTTAATTGTTTAAATCTTATCATTTTACTCTTTACTACTTCCCCTCTGCACCTGAGGTGGAAAGTATAAATTTGTAACCCCATTGGAGGTGGAAAAGCTAACAAGTTCCTGCCTATTTAAAGGTAAAAAACAACAACTTTCTGCCAACAATAAAATCTTTGTTTTGTTTTAAAACAAAATTATTGAACCCAGTCTAAAATAAGCATTAAATAAACTCTCACAATTTCAGAAATATTTTTCTTTGTTTGTATGAAAATGTATATATATGAAGTAAAAAGAATCTACAAAACAATCACACAAATGTTCTATGCTAAACGAGTCCATTTTTCACTAATTGCCCAGAGACGTCTTGCAACTTCAGCATCCTTTGCTTCGGGGGAAGGCTCTTTCTGTTGACAGTCACTGAAAATATAATAGATATTATGTGATTTATATCTTCATGCTTGAAGATTAACACATTATCTTCAGGTATACATTTGCAAATTTTGTTTTCTTGCTATTAAAAAGACTATTACCCCAAATTAACACATAATATTTCCCATAAATGTTTAATAGATTGTTTACTTATTAGTCTACTTGTTAGTCCACCATTACTTAGCAATGCTACTCCGCGTCCTTCTGTACATCTGTTTTTCCGTCACAAATGCTTGTGAACACGCTAGCTTGAAAACAAATTCACCGATTAATTTCAAACTTGGTATGTATCTTCCTCAGTTTAAGATGACGGATGATATTGCATAATTTAGCATATTCATGCCTATATGTGTTGTGAACACGATAAGTAGAGAATAAATTCACGGATAAACTTCAAACTTGTTATGTATCTTCCTCCTGTTAAGACGACGGATGGTATTGCATTGCACCGAATTCCGTTAAACAAAATGGCCATTATTAGAATATTCATGCCTTTATGTGTTGTGATTACAATAAGTAGAGATTAAATTCAAGGATTAACTTTAAACTTTGAAGATAGCTTCCTGCTTATAAGACAATGGATCAGACTGAATTTCACCAAGTTCCGTAAAACAAGATGGCCACCATTGCATTATTTTATAATATTCATTACTGTATATGTTGTTAACACTATAACTCTGTAACAAATTCACAGATTAACGTGAAACTTGAAATATAGTCTCATCTTATTAAGACAAAAGATGGGATTGAATTTTATAAAATTGCATATAACAAAATGGCCGCCAACGCATGATTTTACAATTTTCACGCCTATGAACGAGATTATTTTTAGATCAAATTCACAGATTACTTGAAAACTGGATGTTAGTTTCCTACTACTAAGACTTTGATAGGATTTAATTTCATCAAATTACGAAGTAAAAGTACAAAAGTTACAAAGCATCAAAGTAATATGGTCCCCATTACGGTAGCCGAGACAAGTTTCTAAATAGATCTTAACATGGGAGTTGTGAATCTTGTATTTTTTTTTTTTTTAATTATTCACAGGGATGTCGATTTGTTTAACAAAAACAATAAATTATCTCCTGTTCCCAATAAACTCTCACATACAAGTTTCTAAATACATGTAGATCTTAATCTCGAGTTGTTATTGATAACCTCCAGACATCTCGAGAGATGGCAATATACATGCTATAGAAAGCATGTTATAAATATGTAGCCAACAAGATCTTTTGTTTAGGTTAAGAATAAATCAACCTACGATCTGGTATTTCAAAGAAATCGAAATTAACCAATCAACATGTCCGAGAATGAGAGCTACAAGCTGTGTGATCCAGAAGGAAGATTCGCCTTAGTAGGTTGTTAAGTCATTTATTTTTCAACTGTACGTTATAATGGGTCTGTGCAAGTGAGGAGTAGACATTTGAGGTGAATTTAAGAAATTGCTGTATACGGAGACTAGCAAATCGGGTTGTAATATTGTATTTTTAGTTTCTTTACTTGGTTTCAAATTTAAACCCAGTTGCTTCAACGATGGAAGCGTTTTAGCCCAATACGCTTGTCTTTCTGAACGTTTTTCTTTGATTTGCACTACAGAGGGAAGCTTGTTTTAGAATGAACTTTAATCGAATAAATTTACCTGAGGATGATTTTTGGTTTCACCATGCAGGGCTTCGTACTAGTGACGAAGAGAGTTCAAAATTTCTGCCCAGCAAACCAAGCCTTTTCTTGTGTCTAGCTTGTATATCTTTCAGGAACTGTCTGACTATATTTCAGGGTGATTGTGGTGTTTCTCTATAGGGGCGGATTCCAGACATTGGCCTTACTTATAACTGTTCACTGATTTATCCGACTTTAAATTGGCGAAGAAGTTGTGATGCTCGGTATATCAGAATGTGACTCTAGTCATCGGTATACCAGAATGTGACTCTAGTCATCGGTATATCAGAATGTGACTCTAGTCATCGGTATATCAGAATGTGACTCTAGTCATCGGTATATCAGAATGTGACTCTAGTCATC
>JARFOD010039206.1:0-10314 GCA_031763545.1 Mopalia muscosa | reverse complement strand
TAAAGAGAATCACAAGGCCCAGTTGAGTCATGAAATCCTGTGTACAGCAGACTTCACTGATCTATCATTGGATAGTTTAAAATTGGCTAACCAACCAGAGTGCAGGAAAACTTAGCAGCACAGGATTTGATGACTCAATTGGGCCTTGTGATCCTCTTTAATGAATGATAACCAGAGTTACGACAAGATTATGAAAATGGAAATTAATGTACTGTATTACATACAAAAAGTTTTACTTATTTATAGAATATGGTTTTTGGGTGGTCTCCCCTTTAATGCGAACCCCATCAACTTAAACAACACTAATTTATAGTGAAATCCCTCTAACAACCCAGTCTTGAAGAAGGCCAAGTACCTTATTTTTATTCGAAGCTTAAGTGAATTCTGATAAAGTACATGCGTGTGTCTTTTATAAAGTGAATATCAACATCATTTTCGTTTTCTTGGAATAAAACTTTGTATAAAGTTGGAACAGATTCTAACTAAAAAATTTCCACTTTGAACCTGCCACTTGTATTGCTAGACCTGCAACGTTTTCTGAACTAGAATCTGTTCAAACTAAGAAAGCGTTATGCCAAAATAACCAAAGTGCTATCTACGTTTAGTTAAGCCCCTAACGGGCGTACTTGAGGGGCTTGACTTACCTGAGCATTTTGGTAAAGTACTTGACTGTAGAGTTGGTTTTCTGGGACACATTGTGGAATGCATAATTCGCCTGTGTTAATCCACAGCCTATAATACTGTAAATAAGAAAAACAAAGAGTTTGACATAGAAATCATCACCTCGGGACAAAGCTTATATCTTTAAAAGCCCGGTATGAGCCGTTGTTATGCTTACTGTCTATCTGCTGTCAAACAGAGAGCAAAGTGAACTATCAACAATTCGTAGACAAATCAAAAAGGGTTTTCTTGCTTTTAGTCAATGCAGTCCCACATGCCTCCACCCTGTCACAAGTGCTTTCCAAAAGTCTTCAAGATTATCTAAATTCTGTAAATGTATAGACGACAGTGATATTCATTGCATCGCAAATGAATTGAGTTGTATATAACATTTCTCTCACCCTACGCATCATATGCTTCATGTGTTCATGTAATTTTGATGAAATAATGTTTACGTTCAAAGTGGATACTAAGGCGATTAATGTGTGAGATGTAGTGTGTGATGAAACTGTTTACCTGATGATTCCGGAGAAATGAAAGAGCTCAGCCACAAGGAATGACATATAGGCCAATACAAATAACGCTAGTGGTTCCACAACTGTAAAAAAAATAAAGTTATTAGAGCATCCTCACTTCTTCTTGGGTATGGGCCGAGTCGGTGCAGACATTTTTGTGGGAAGTGATGGCATCCTACACCCCCCCCCCCCCCCACCCACCCACCCACACACATTTCGAATTTACTTCTTCCGCCCTTGAACAAGGCTCATATTTTTAACCGCAGGTTTACTGTTCTTTTTGGCCAAACCAACCAACCAATGAACCAACCAAGCAGACAGACGGACGGACAAACAAACAAACATACCTCTACGGCTAGCGAATTTTTGAGCAACCAGCGCCAGATGATTTGCCTTCATAGAAGTCTAGCGAAGGAAGACGGGGGTAGACAAAATACCGAAAAATCAGTGTGGTTAACTTAAAAAATAAATAATCATAAATAAAAACCCTATAAAAATGCATCTCAATAGTCGGAGCCCTCTGACTAAGGGAAGTATTTTCCAAGCATGTTCATTCAGGCTATATTTATCATCGGAAGAAGAATAGCTGTTCAGCAGAGCGAAGCACTGCCCATGTTATGCGTGTTTTAGTGCTGATACTGTTAGTATAGAAACAGGTAGCCAGCCAGCTCTGGACAAACATTTTGACAAATCGTCTACTCGAGTCTTATAATTGCGTGCCCAATGATTGGTGCTCTAAGTCTCTCGGTCTAAGTGGGTGCTGAATGATGATGCAAAGTGGTGGTTTTGGCTTAAATAGGAGTCTCTCAGCCTAAGTGGAGGACGAATAAAGATACAAAACGGTGGTGTAGGACTATATATGGGGGTCTCTCAGCCTAAGTGAATGATGTATGGATACCACATATTACCTCTAACATTGACAGTATATTTGGTTAGAAGAGCAGTCAGAATCCCAAACAAAAGCCCCACGAATAAACCTCCGAGGCTAACCGTGAAAAATGCACATACACCCAGGATAATCTGAAAAGAGAAAGCAATGCAAAATGAAAACAAGACAAAAGATTCCCGGCAAGTTATACTTAATACAAAATGTTATCCTATATTTCAATTAAAGGATGTAGGTGCTGTTTAATAACTTGATTACGATTTTAAAGATTTTAGGTATTGATTGAAGGTTATATAAAGAAATATTCAGAGTGCACAGTTGATGTCTAAAGCCAAACTGTTTAGGGTGGGGCAAATCGGAATTCTCAATTAAGTTCTAAATTTGTAAAATAACTATGTCATCCTAATAACTTACTTAGCTATGGTAAGATAACTATTGAATGCTAATAAGAAAATAGAGATGGAACTCCAGCTTTCTAGTTCGGAGTGACTTCAGTTGATTTCCAAACATCCGGAATTAATCCCGAGGAAAACGAGCGATTTTCTTAAACGTGAATCGTATAGAAACCAAAGAAGAGACACGCTAATAGGACAAACATGGGAATACCATATGAACCAGAGACTGACATTCGAAGGCTAAGAAAGACGTTTTCAATTTCTAGATGATCTACTGGTAAAATGCAAAAGTGGCCAAACATAGCAGCCTTTAAATATTCACCAAAATAATCTGAGACCAAAGGAATTTTACAGTATTTCGTTATTTTGGGATATCGCTTTCTAAGTTTGTACAGATTATGTCATGTTTTATAAGCATACTAGACTTTGTTTTGTTGATTATTCTCTCCCATGGTCTATACATAGTTTTATTCTAGAGCTAAATATATGCTAAGAAATCGTAGGAATCAAGAAATACAGATTATAGTTCAGAAAATGTTGCAGATTAAACCTGCCCGGGAATCGAATCCAGGACCCTCACAGTTAGGCACTGAATCGCCAGCAGTAAATGCCAGCAACCTAGACCACTCAACCACCGGCCTAAAATACTGTTTAACTTCACTTTCTTAAAGACACAAAAACTATTCAGAGGAAATTAGTTTAAAGGTGTCCGTTGAGAATTCAAACGAGTGTTATCTTAGTATCAATGCCGTTCATATTAAATTAAATTCGAAATCAGTATTGTTTAATTTTCCAAGTGCTTTCGACATCTTGGGGATGTACATAAAGGCGCATTCTCATGGTACGATTTATTGTTAGGGCTAAAGGGGATTCCCCTTATTTGCAGCATTTTGATTGGACGATAAAGAAGTTCGAAACAGTTGACCAATCAAAACTCCGCAAAGAACGGAAATTCCCTGTATCGTTACTATAAATGCACTGTGAGAATGCGCCTTAACGCTTCTGAATACCTCATTGGAGGTTTTACTGGGTCGTTGTAAGTATTCTCGGTACAAATTATTTTTCGTGAATTGAAGTCAGGAAACCACGAGTTAACCATGTTTTACGCAGACTGGGAACTTTGGAATAAACCCGAACCATAACTGTCTTATCAGTAAGTGACGAAGGGGCTCTACGGTTTTAATAAAATGTATCAGGGCCTGTGAGTCTCGTTCTCTACTCCTTGACTTCGGAAATCTCTGGCTTTGATTTGAATACCGCTCTTTAAAGGGCATATTTTGTATTAATATTGGGTTCAACTATAGAACTAGAAGACAGAATTGCCATCTTTCAAACTTTCCGTTTAGGCAAAAACTAAAAAAATATAAGAGGTACTCGGGAATGGAGTGAAATAGCGCAGATCAAAAGACGTGCCTTATATAGCACTAACAGAAATTAGGAAGTTTGACTAAGCAAAAGCTGTTTGCGTTGGTCGGTATCCTAATGCCTGCACTCGGTGTCGATATAACCCGAACAATCACGCAAAATTAAACAACACAAAGAATCGAATGAATATACTTTGTAATTAATAAATAAGTAAATAATATAATATTTAATCAATGATCAAGCCAGACTAACCTGCGAGAACGGGATTTTCTCCATAAGGTTAAACTGCACTCAGTGTCCATATAAACCGAGCAATCATGCGATATTAAACAACACAATGAATCGAATGAATTTAATTTATAATTAAAAAATAAGTAAATAATATAATATGGAATCAATGATCAAGCCAGACTAACCTGCGAGAACGGGATTTCCTCCATAAGGTTAAACGCCTTCATCGTATTGTACAATACCACCGTTACAGCATCTGAATAGCAAGACAATATACACGCAATGTAGTTTTGTTACGTTTCACGGGAGTCTCAGTATTTAATCCACGTCTACATCATTCAAACGACGAGGTTTTTTTAACAATGTTGATGTTTTGGTGTTTCCCCTCTGAGAGCCCCAAGGCAACAGGTAGGAACAATTTTATTCATGTTTTTTTCATTTTATTTTTTATCTTCGCGTTTGGTTACTTTTTTTCATTTGTATGTTTAGCTTATTTATTTCATTTATTTAGTTGCTGAGTTCATTTAATATACTGAAATCTTCCAAACAATTATACCGTCTGCCTGAGATAAACGAGAATTTCTTATCTTCGCGTTTGGTTATTTTTTTTCATTTGTATGTTTAGTTTATTTATTTAATTTATTTAGTTACTCAGTTCTTTTATATACTGAAATCTTCCATCTCTATTTAGAATAGAAACTCAGCTATACGAGAATTTCTTAATTGAAGAGCCCTTCATTCTGAACAAATGTTACGCACCGTTTAACAGGGACTCCCCGAACACCAGGAAATATAGAACATTGTTGACACCTATTTCATTAAAAATCGCCAATACCTGAAATTAAAATCAAATTCATTTCACATATATTTGAATTGCATTTGTTTCTATATAGCACGAAGTGTGGTATTCACAAGGTTCCGACCGAGGTTTTCCCAAAATACATGCTATACAAAGTTGTCATCATTATAAGTGAAATAACCATATGAAGACGACATTTAACAGTAATCCAGTAAATACATTTATTAATATGCACCTCTTGATCTTTGTCCAACTAGAGTTATCAAAAATATTCTTATACCTTGACCTAGATCCTAACACCGTCATCAAGCATATCCTTTACCCTGACCTAGATCTTGACCTAGATGTACAGTTATCAAACATAACCTTCACCTTGACCTAGATTATTGTACAATCATCAAGCATATCCTTTATCATAACCTAGATCATTTGAGTGCCATCAAGCACAACCGTCCTTGACCTAGATCCTTGTACAGTCAAGCATAACCGTCCTTGACCTGGATCCTTATACAGTCATCGCACATAAGTTTCCTTGACCTAGGTTCTAACACCGTTATCAAGCATATCCTTTGCCTTGACCTAGATCCTTGTAAAGTCATCAAACATAACCTTCCTTGACCTAGATCCTAACACCGTTATCAAGCATATCCTTCACCTTGACCTAGATCCTTGTTAAGCCATCAAACATAACCTTCGTTGACCTATATCCAAGCACCGTCATCAAGCATATCCTTTACTTTGACCTAGATCCTTGTAAAGTCGTGAAACATAACCTTCATTGACTTAGATCTTAACACCGTTATCAAGTATATCCTTTCCCTTGACCTAGATCCTGGTAAAGTCATCAAACATAACCTTCCTTGACCTAGATCCTAACACCGTTATCAAGCATATCCTTTCCCTTGTCCTAGATCCTGGTAAAGTCATCAAACAGAAACTTCCTTGACCTAGATCCTAACACCGCCATCAAGCATATATTTTACCTTGACGTAGATCATTGTACATTTATCAAACATAACCTTCCTTGATCCTAACCCCATTGTCAAGCATGATCCACCTTGACCTAAATCCAATGACCGTTTTTTTAAATATTGTTCAACCATGATATAAACTTTCACCCCAGATCAGATATTTTCTAAAAATGTTTTGAACTGGAATCCGTTAAAACTAAGAAAGTGCTATCCCAAACTAACGAAAATACTGTTATTATTCACTTTCTAAACAGTTCATTGCCGTTAAGTTATGTCCACTCCTGTAAACTGGGCTATTTAATCTGCCACATTTTCAGATCGAACATTTTATCGCACCAGTGATGTATGTGCAGATAACGAAAGTGAAAAACAATGGACACTTACGGCCACGGGGTCAACAGCTACGACCAGAGAGCTGAACACCAGACACTGCACTAGAGTGATGTTAATGTCGCCCATAGCCCCAATGTCAGCGAGCAGATACAACAGCGGACCTGGTGAAAAATGTTAAACACAACTAAGTATGTAAAGGCCAATTCACAGAGGATGCGACGCGATGTCAGAGAATGTGACGTTAGAGGACATGCAACTGCAACCGCAACAGTAGTCTCCAGTATAAACTTTTTTAGTACAAACTATGTAGTGTTCTACATTATTTTCGTGCAGCACGACAGTCGCGCCGCGCCTGGTGAGAATTGGGCTTAACACTCATATTTCTTACCGATTCAATTTACGGAGGAGTAAAACGTTCATTTCCAAAGATATAGCCTGTATCACGACGTTAAATGGAATTAAGTCTCCCGGCTTAAACTTGTATCATCGTAAAAAACAAATTGTTTATTCAATTGTAAGGTATTATTGTCTACACTTAATATTTGAGAGTAACGTAGCCGTCGGTGAGCGAAATGTTTTAATTGTGACGCTGTTGGCGCTGTCTGATGTTACAATATGATAGACTTGTTTATGACGCCAAAGACAAATACGCGCCCAGCGTCACAAAGGACAGTATTCGCCCACGAATTAAAACTAGTTTACTGCGACGTTGGGTACGTCGTACGTTTGTGACGTCACGTTTCATTGACGACAGGCGCGTCTATAGGTATAACCAGTCTATTGCTAAGTCAATGTTACACGAAGATTTACGTTCCCGAAAATGAGCGGTGACACGAAACCCGGGCCGACGAAAAGTTTGACGACCGTTCTACAAGATGATGGAACAAAGGATCTGAGGAGGAGCTTGTCAGAAAGTGTCCTCAACACCAAGAAACCATCTTTGGTAAGAATACAATTATATCACCGCAATACATCTGGGACCGGTTGCTCTAAAGAGTATTAGTCGCTGACACCTGATTAAATCGCTAATACCGGGTTAGAGATAGACCTACAACATGGCGTGATGTCATCTTATACAGGATTAAATTGAATAGTGCTTTGAGCAATCGGCCCTTAGCTATATCTAGAACCCCACAAAATGTACAAAACAAGATAAGACTATTGTCTCTTGTTGTTGGGTTATGAAAGTGTTGAACAATCCACCCACGTGGATAAAACTTAACCTTTAACCTGATGTGCCTTTTACTGGAATATTGAAGATAATCCGCTGACTAACACTCCGTTCCTGCCTTAAATTCCACTTTTGATGTAACCGTGTACTGAAATGCACGTGTTTCTTTTGTAAAACTCGAAGCATTTTTTTAAACATTGGTAACGAGGATGTTTAACTATTGTTTAAAGCTATATTGTATAACAATCAAAAATCAAAGAGCCTTCTTCCTTCACAAAGTTATTGCCGTGCTACATCTTCAAGGATAGGGAGTGTTGTTTAGCAATGTGCAAATTATTTTCTTAAATAAAAGCCAAGTAGGATTACATTTGGACAGTCAGAAATTATTATTGTTATTTCCGGTTTTCAGGTTCATGGAAGTCTACTAATAAGAAGACTTAAAAGACCACAGAGACGACGAGAGAACTCTGCTAGACATATCAGTAGGAGGGTTCGACAGAATCGACCACGTGGTCGGGGCGTCATTGCGAGGCCAAGCCGAATTAACAACAAAGAAGAGGCTGGCCTCAATGACATTTTTTCTCGACTACGTGTGTGTACCGATGAAATAGAACATAGACCACCACGACAAATGGTCAGAAATGCGCGAACCATCCGAGATGACATCATTGTTGATCAGCATAGAACACGCCAACAAAAGAGAGAAAATATCCTAAACAAAAGCCGGTTCAGACAGAACGAACTCATCGTCAGTCCTGACAATGCTATGGAGATATTAACGGGAATGTTCGCAAACTTCAAAATATCTGAGAAGACCGAAGAAGACTTCAACAATAGGAAAAGAAAACTGCCTAAGCGTTTTTCTTCAGATTGTGGGCCAACCGAGGCCAAGCGGCAATGTGATAGAAATTATTTTTAACGATTTATTATATATTTAAAAAAAAAATATATTTAAAATAAAAACATTTACGAAAAAAAAAAAAGCACTATGACACATCCATCTGTTTTTAAAAGATAAGCTGGGGAATTCTTTTATTTATTCAACGATGTGAACAATATAGACCGACTATTGGTCTACCGTTTTCTCGGAAATATTTATGTGGTAACAGAAATCAAGCAAACGTCTGCACACTATAATTTAAAGCTCTGACATAATGAGAATAATTAATCACCTCCGTCTTAAAAAACTATCTTCTGTATTGTGGCTCTTATATGCTTGTGGACAGAAAATTTTGCCCCAGAATAGGTTAGAATACGTTTATTCAGCATAATTTGTAAAATAGTGCAAACAAAATAAGAATAAATTCTGCATACGCACTGGGCTTGCTGTATCCCCTTGTATCTCGACATATATAAAATATTTACATATGCATATATAAATGTGACCAATTCTTTCAGACCGCGCCTGTACTAACCAAATAGGCTGATTGGCTGTCAATGCCTTGTTCTCATATATGATCGCATCCAATATGTTGATGTAAGGATCTTGCAACTTAATTTATAATTTTTTCAAAGATTCTTTTTTTTTATCAGTGGCTATGGCTAGAATTCCACCAACTTAACATCTGCTATTTTTTGTAATTATTCATGACTTATTTCAATGTATTGTGCAGTTTGCTCCGTAATAAACCAAATTATATGTTGATATAAACATTGTTTGTGGTTGTCGTTTTTTAATATTCTAAAACTGTTCTGTGACGCTATCTACCAGAGTTATCTACCTTTGCATACTCTTAAATCATATGTTGAAATATAAACACATCCTAAAGCCGGGGACACATGCGGACGATGACAATCGCGGCGATTGTTCCAATCTCGCCAGCGACTGATCGCCCGGAGAGATGGCCCTTGTGTCTACGAAAGTGAATATCGCGCGAATCAATGCTGTTAAACCAATCCGAGTTCTATTTCTTCTCACATGACACACAGAATTGCAAATTTCTCGAATGAAATCTGTGCGAAATTATTTTCCAAATTCTTCTGTTATCCCATCTGAGTCTACGTACTATCAATACTAAATATATGTCCGTTTTAATCTCGTCATATTGGGGCAAATCACGTGACATGCTGTTAGGATAAGGTAAAAAATAATCCGGGCGCTAGGTCAATCGCCACGTGTGTGCGCTCAAGTCGACGAAAAACCTTTTGCTGGCGAATTGGCTGGCAAGATGCAAAAGACGGTTATAACATAAAGATGAAAATAGGACAATGAACTTACCAATTATGAAACAATTCAAGACTGTCCCCTGTAAAGCAGATTGAGTTAACCATTAGAATAATTATAGTTCTAGTAGTAAGTATAATAACGAACGAACGAACAAAAGAACCAACCAATTATTTATTATTAAATAAATAAATAAATAATAATAATAATAAAAATAAAAAAAATAAATAAATAAAAGGAGAAACAGATCATTGAATGTCCGAAAGCAACATTACAAATGCCAGTATGTAACTTAGAGGAGTGGATCTGGGGACCCGCATTTTATAATGGCGATCACGTGCTGGTCTCCAGTGTTTAAACTTTAAATGGAACACAGTTGACAAACGATACAAACGCTGCATACTGTAGTCATCATGGATCTATATATATATATTGGTATTAGAGATGAAGACCGTAAGGAATTTATCTAATTTGCCGCATTTTGATTGGTCGAAAATAAAAGTGTTACTTACAACTACTGCAAAGAGAATCACCGTGCCAACATTGTCGAAGAAAACTCTGTCGTGCAGACTATAAGCCGACTCCAAAATAATCCTACAAAAGAAAAAGGGATATAATATTCAAGGGTATTTCACTTATATGACGACAGAGTCCACTTCACACTGTGCTTCACTTTAATACGGTGCTAGGGTAGTCGGGAAGGAGCCTCTTAAAACCACTCGCGTTTCCACTGCTTCGATGTACTGTAGTAGTAGAGGAAGAGCAGCTGAGGTATTATTTATTAGTACATAATAAGGAACGTTTGTGCGTTACCATGTAGTAAA
>JARFOD010039195.1:0-10314 GCA_031763545.1 Mopalia muscosa | reverse complement strand
GCAATTCTAATATTTATTCATTAATATGAAGGGTGAATGAACCCCCCCCCCCCCCCCCATCAGACAAATGGCATTAAACCAGTGGCACTAAACCAGTGCAACAGGAAGCTCCCCTTATACCCCCCTCAACTCAAATCATAGATGTGCTACCATGTAGGAGACCCAAAACCCTGAGTGCTAAATGTATACTTCCATTATACATATAGATTTCTCTTATATGATGGATTGTTCATTTCATGCTGTTCTTTGCTTAAATATGTTGAAAAACCGAGAGAAAATCTCATTAAAACACACCTCTGGGATTGCATGGGCCCCTTCAGGTGACTCACTCATACACATGACAGTAGATTAAAGGATTAATATAAAGAGGGTCCTTGGATGGAAATACTGCCCTCAGCAGAAGCCTTGAAAATACTTTGTACAAAATTTACTGTCAGCTTTGTTCCTACTTTAATTGTAATGCCCATACCTGAAGGAATCCAGTTTATTTTTCATAATTATACAATATTGCAGGAGTTAAATGAAGCAGAGTGTAGCTTATGGAGCAGGTGCCCTTATGTCCATGGCACTAACCTCTACTGTATCCAGGTCTTTCATGCCGACGATTACACCTCTGTGCCAGTTACCATCCTCGGGGAAAACAACTGCACAAGGCATACCAACACACACGTACGACTCGGGCATACGATACTTCTCACCCTCACTAGTACCATAGAAACTGAAAAATGACGGAAGGCAACAATTCTGTTAATTTATTTAATGAGTGTTTTATGGGATATATCAGAAACACAGAGAAACATTGAATTTTATCAGGTGGCCAAAAGAAGCCATTCAATCTGGATGGACTGATGCACAAAAGCACGAATGGATGCCTAAGCTAACCATTTCATATCAAAACCGATTTTTCATTAAGCGCCTAAATATATTTTGAATCATATTGCCCTCATGATCAAGGGGTTAGGCAGACACCCGTCCACCCATCCAAATGGACACCCTGAAGTGAACAATTGCCTCATTTGGACACCCTGTTGTAAGAAACTTTAACATGCAAGAGATAGGACAACTATCAGAATTGGACACCCAGTTATATGAAAAGTGAAGCAAAATGACCATTTTGGACACCCTATTTCTGATTTCTGGCTAAGGCCCTGACTGTACTTAAGGTTATTTCACTCACATCCAGCACAATGGGTGAAGGAGACCGCCCATGACATCACTGGCAACAAACAAAAGCACAACAACACAGGACACTCACAGGACAATATAAAGACATTACAAACATATTGGCTTCCTGTTCCTCTTTAGCTCAGAAAGCACAAGGGCAACAGGAAGCTCCCTCCAACCACCTGCCAATGTGTGAAGAAAACCAGTCGACACCACCGACAACAAACACAGACAAGACAGGACAGATGATCACAGGATGCAATACATCTAACGTCGTACTCAAGGGTATTTTACTTATATGACAAGGAATTGTTCACTTCACACTGTACACAGCCTTATTACAGTGAAAACCAGGAGGAAACCTCGTGAAAACCTTCATTTATCATCCAGATTATCTGAAAGTTCTTGCTGCAAGGCAGAATTTGTGTGGGTCATCTTAGAAGCAGAAGATTTTGCTATAACGCTATAAATACATCAATGATTACTGTGATGTCATTATGGTTGTTTTTTCAGACATTGATTGATTGATTGATGATTGTTTAACACGTTGCTTAAGGGTTTTTCACTTATATGTATTCCAACAAATTGCAACAATAATTCATACTAAACAACCAAAATGTGGAGATTTTCGGATAATTGACACTAGTACAACCAAAATGTGGAAAGTTTTTGATAATGTTGGAAAATTAATTCTCCTCCAGTGCTAGGTAAGGACAGCATTGTTACTCTCCAAACAGCAAGAGGGCACTTTTTCAGAGATGCCGGATTCCAACTTGGGCAAGGGTTTTGCAATCTTTAAAAGACTTATGAAATGCCTGTTCGGCGTTGCACTCTCATAGCAGTAGGATATCTAATTGCTGACATTAGTCGACAGAATTGACAGATGGCTAATTCCGTTTTAAATGTCAGTTGAAAATATAAAGATGTTATCTTCTGTGATAGCCATGGGTCTACATTTTTAATGCTATTAAACTCACTGTTGGTTGAAATATTTCAATACAGTTCCAGCTACAATCTCTAGACTACTGAACTTTTACTGAAAGTACATACTGATAGCAATTAGCAAATTACCCAGAAGTCCAATCCACCAGGTATTTGTGAGCAACATCCAGGTTTTATAATCAACCCAAGTGCTCCCAACGACAGTGAAATGTAAAACCTGCAAAGTTTTTTTTTTTCACGCTTTGGGTATGGATATGTGAAATGAAAGAGGGATCATCAGGAATTTAATTTATTTTTTAATACGTAGGTAAAAAAACTACTTATTGTGTTCAGTGTCTTTAAACAAATATCAGAGAAAATGAATCAGATATATGTTTTGAGAAGCAGGCAATAGTGGCGGATAATTTCCTAACCCTGATAAAGGTTGAGATTGGCGGGACACAGGGCTAGGACTAGGTCAGCGGTAATTCTGTTCTAGTTTGAGGTTTTGTGTACACCCAATTCCCATGGTCCTTTTTTGGCCACACAGATTCTGACCTCGGGACTGTCCCTTATGCCAGATGGTTGTGAATGAACAATGGCGCATGGGAATTAGGTAACAAGATGGTGAGAGAACTTTGATAGCTGGCTGCTACAGAAGGTTTTGGAAAAACGGACAGCGCGATATGCGAGACGCGATATACGGGAACGTGTAGGTAAGCATAGGCTATATGTACATACATGTACAGTCATAGTGGCGTGTGTACTGTAACATGCAGCAATGGACTGCAGGCTTATTACCATCATATTTTAAAGCCATTATAAATTTTAAGAAACTATTTTATGTTTTTTATGTTTAACTATCTATATGAAAATAAAAGCAGATCGTATTTTCAACGAATGCACAAGCTGTAGGCGACTAGGCGTAGGCTACTGTTACTACACCCGTACAAGGACAATTTTCAAGATGGCGGATGTCGGCGTTTTCTATGCACAAGCTGTAGGCGTGGGCTACTGTTACTACACACGTACAAGGACAATTTTCAAGACGGCGGATGCTGACGTTTTCTTTTCACTTGTTGCTTTATTGTTCACATTTAATAATAAAAAGCGCATCTATATTTTTTAAAAGCACCATAATTTGTTTAATTTAAGTTTAATTTGCAGGAGTACTATAATTTGTTTGAATAAGGTCTCGTAGACACGGATTACGTTTTGTTACACGCTTTCACAAAAGAAAATTATCCATATTCATTCTGCTAGTATAGCATATGCTAAAATGAAAGTAGCTTTATCTAGCGAGAACGTGTTTAAGGTAGTACTGTCTACTACCAACAAATCTCAACAATTACTAACACGCATAGAAGAGATACTATAGCAACTCGTGGTGAAAGTAGGAAATTGATCCGCCACTTTCTCGGCCTCTCATATATCTGCTTTTTATCAGTTTTTTTATAGATAAAATGAAAACAATGACTCGTATTTTGCCTACTTACAATATTTCTTTTCTGGCAGTTTTCAATCTTATTATTGCAAAGGGAGATTACTTAAAGTTCTCAACTAGGGCGACAAATTTATATGAAACTTTATGTACATGTTACGATGTAGTTAGATTATTGTGACTTTTGTAACCCCAAAAATCTGACAAAAATCAGTTCTGAGAGGTCAATGATAGCAGCCGGTCAATTTCCAACCTTCACCATGAGTTGATATAGGCGCTAAGACAGACGTAGGGCTAAGACTGAGAAATTATCCATATTCATTCTGCTAGTATAGCATATATATGCTAAAACAAAAGTAGATTTATCCAGCCAGAATGTGTTTAAGGTAGTACTGTCTTGTACCTACAAATCTCAACAATTACTAACACGCATAGAAGAGACACTATCAGCGGTTAGTCATGACTGACATTGGCAATAGCCTATACACGATAGCGTACGTCAAATAAATAAAATCTAAGCTATTCCCAGCCGATTCTGAAACCAGACAATCAGGACAATGATCATAGGGTCATCCTTTACTAAGATATAATTTAACTAAATCTAGAGAACGATTATATTAGGAACAATCTAAATTAATCTATATTGAGATCACAAAACTTAGTACAAAATGAATCGAAAATAAAATTTAAAAAAAAAAAACATTTCGAAGAAAAAAAAAAATCAATATATTCTAATTCAGATATTTATTCACAAGGTTTGTGAGAAATACCGATTATGGATGATTTTACGACTCTTTTTAAATACAAACACAGTCTTACACGTTTGCATGAATACCAATATAAGTCTGAAAAGAAAACAATGGTCCAATTATAGCCCGGCAAAGTAACAAAAACAAAACAATAATTTCAGTTTGACACACATACCTTTCTCGTTTCAGAAAACCACCGTTTTATCTATATTGCCCCCTACAACGTTAAAAAAATTATTTAATGACATTATGCTATTGATAAAGATACCAACACATCTATAGTGATATGATTTTAGATGTTTAAGAGTAATGAAAAAGGTATAATAGATGAATTTCTCGACAAAGTGGAAAATTAGTAAATATTACTTATTTTATAATGTTTTGTGTGGCCCCCACAATTGAATGTTTTGCTTCGGGTATTCAGACATACTACTGTCAAAACTAAACTATGAGCATTTGGATTGGACAGGGCTTCTATATATGAATTTTGATGCACTGATTGGCTAACCGGTAAAAAAAGAAGAAAGCAGAATAGCCACCTATTCTGGTCTAAAATCGGATACAAAATAATAAAATATACAATTTAATTTAAAATACTGCTGTTATGAAAAAGAAATTTGCTACAAATACCGGAATAGTTTTCCACTTCAAATACTATTAGCCTCGTTTTGGATAAACTTTTCTTTTGGCATTCACAGGATAGAAACAGCTTTGAAAGTGTCAGGCTGTGACGTATTTGCGTTTCCGGTAACAAAGAGCACATGTAGTGGCGACGCGTGTAATATCAATTTCGCAAGGAAGATAATCTGCCAGAGGAACGGGCATTTAGAATAGCAGTTGAAACAGTTTTCTCTTAAATGTCAGATTTCCGCTGACTGCACTGCCTTTTTATTGTTTGTGTTGTGTGTCTATAGCTCTCGGATTTGCCAGTTTATGGATGAAATCGGCAATGTTTATTTATGATAAAGTTCACGACTGAATCGCTAAGACGTTTTGTGACACTTTCAGTTGACACACCGGTAACTGACAGTGAATTGAGTGTTAAAGTTTGGAGGTAAAATTTTTAGTTTAATTAATATGTTGCAGCTTTATAAATAATTTAGCAGAACTTTGGGATATTTGGATCCAAGTATCTTTCAATTTAGTCGCTTCGGTGTATTGTTCCGTTATCTTTAGCCTTGAATGACGTCTTACCTTCCTAAGTTCCTAGCATAGTCATTACCCTAAATGAAGTCTTACCTTCACCATTTTCTTTTGGCCATGTTATATGTCAGGTATCAACGTCATAACACGATGCTGGAAGGAAACAAATGAAGGCCCTTCATTAAATCCTTCTAAGCATCCTCCGGCCTAAAAATCGGGTCCATAGATGCCTAGTGTCATGAAGTATCGATGACAGTCATTTCCGATACGTCGATATTTCACATGAGCCAGCCATCAATATCCAGATATTCGATTTTCATTTCAAACAAAATGTGCCTTTCAATGTGACAGGAAATGCACCCCCTGTGCAGAAGAGTGCTACTAGTTTCCTTCCAGCATGATGAGGCATCACATTATGATGTTGATACCTGACATAACATAGCCAAAAGAAAATGGGGAAGGTAAGACGTCATTAAGGAATAGTCATAGCCATACTTCTGTTGTAGTATGAGATTGTGTGTGGACCCGATTTCCATGAGCCTTTGTCGCCAAATCAGATTCTGATCTTGGGACTTTGCCTTATGCCAGATGGTTAGTGCATGGGTTTTTAGGTAACAAGATGGAGGGAGGACTTTGATAGTTGGCGGCTGCTAGAGAAAGTTTTGTACCATACTTTATACTAATGAAAAATTAATGAGTGCCTGTAAGGAATCATTCTAGCCATCTCTCAGCTGCAAAATCTCATCCATAGGTGTCAATAGGTCGTGGTAACAGAAAATTGACCTGTGCTGGAGTCATTGAAGAACTATGAAGCTGAGCTATGTCTAGAAAGGTTTCTTTCAGCATTTTATATTTAGAGCTAAACAGGCCTTCTGATTTGAGGTGCGCTGTCCTATGCTTTAACACAGATCACTCACCTCAAATCAGAAGGCCTGGCTAAATTCCCTTATTCCTTTTTCTTAGCCTACGTTAAACCCCAATCAATCAATCCCATGTGATTCAAACCATCACCATCTTACCTCCATGACTTGTATACAGCACGCTTGGTCATAAACCAGGACCGGTTTGAATATAATGATACTGAGTATTCACTAAAATGGCGTAAATTGTGCCAGGCAAACTACTGTTGTATAAATACTGTTGGACTATGCCAGGGCAGTATCCAGATTAGCACAAAGAACAGGGCTAATTCTTACGTCTTAGCCCTATGTCCTGCCTATCTCAACCCATGGTGAAGGTTGGAAATTGATCTGCCGCTATGGCCCGCCTCTCAAAACATATATCCGATTTTTCTCTGATTTGTTTTCGATAGAAAAATCATAATAATCACGCTCCTTCTTTCGTTACTGATGTTTAAATAAACTTTTATTTGAGTTTCTCACCCAAGTTGACACGTATAAGTTATCTCCCTGTGCAATAATAAGATTGAAAACCGTCAAAAAAGAAATATTGCAAGTAGGTAAAATACTAACCAATGGTTGCAGTGTATCTAGAAATAATCAGAGAAAAATCAGAAATAGTTTTTTTGAGGCCAACCATAGTGGCCTATCAATTTCCAACTTTCACCATGGGTTAAGATAGGGGACATAGGGCTAAGACGAAGGAATTACCAGAGAGGGAAATGTGTCAGTGTTCAAGATCTGGTTATAAGCTTTTATGTTTAGCAAATGCTATTCATATCCTAGTTATACCTTTCGTGTTAAGCTTTTATGTTTAGCTCATTGGTACAGTACAGAAGTTAAGGTTTTTTGTTGAAATCATTTTGCTGGGCTCAAGTGCAGGTCTCTGCTGGAAAGAACAGACAGAACAGGGTCTCCCAGTGTTGGCATGGTTATGCAAATATATGAGAACAGATTTATAGGTTTCCCAAATTGTTTGCGTTTTCGTCTTAATTTGAATATTGCTACTGATTTTAGCAAATCTTGTGATTCGATAATTAATGAAGATTGTATTTTAAAGCAATTTTGCTTTATTTTTAACAAAGGCACATTAATGTACAAGAGGTGGAAATAAATATACATTTGCAGGATATTTCCAGTAAGAATTGAGATTGTCCCGTAAAGATCCCCAGAATTTAAAATTTTGTTAAATGGCCTTCAGGACAAAATTGGAAAAATGTCTAACAAAATATTTTTAACATTTCCATCTCTGATGTATTTGAAAAAATCAGCCATCCCGGGGAAAATACAAATGTTGGGTTATCTCACAAAATTTTGTGATCCTCTATTAGATGACGTCACCGTTGTCACGCCATGTTGTGGGTCTATCTCTAACCGGGTATTAGCAATTTAATCTGGTGTTAGCGACTAATACTCTTTTGAGTAACTGGCCCCTGATTTTAAGTTTACATGTATGCTGGAAAAGATTACAGCAGAGGCTAGAGGTATTAAATAGACTGTCGACCTTTGAAATTTATCATGAGTACCTTGACGTGCTATCCTTCGATTCAATTTCCATAAATACGCTGACTTCACAGGCTTGCAGTTTAGAGTGAGTAAATCACTAAATTGGTTCTGCAGTTTCGTTTTATTGGTGTGAAGTGTTTAGCACAGAATCTCGTTATGGAAATTTGGATTGAAAGAAAGGACGTGGAGGTACTGTCAACAGTATATCCAAATAAAAAATGTCAAACATCATCAGCCTTTTTAGAAGGACTAAGCACAGGCCTGCAAGTGTATTGATGGTCGTATTCAAGTTAAGCTTTTTTGTTAAAGAGAACAATCCACTAAGGTTTTAGGTTGAGCTAAGGTATTGCAGTTATTGGTTGATAATTCATAGCTTTCAGGTACATGCCATGTTAAGGTTTTTGTTGAAGTCAGTTGATAATTGATATATTCTGTTGTTTAGTCTAGGCTCAGCAGCTGGTACACACTGTAAGTTATTAATTTTTTTTAACTTCCTGGAGTTTAATTTAACACTTTTTAAAGCTTTATTTTTTCAGATATGATTTTGTTTGTTAATCTTAATTATATCTCATAAGATATTATTTTTTCGTTTTAATTATATTTTCTTATTAAACTTTTTTTAAACAAATCTCATTTAGTTTTTATATTCTTTTTTTAAATGGAATAGTTTTTAATTAATTTTTTTAAAATTACAATTTTTAAAATTATGCTTTACTTAATTTGTATTTAGGTAATTTTAATACAATTCCTATGTATTTTTTTGTTATCTTTTTGTTATTAACTTTTTTTAAATTACATTTTTGGTTTTAATTTTTAAATAAATTTTTAAATTCAATCAAATTAAAAAAAAATTTTTTTTTACTAATTTCTTTATTGAAAAGATTTTTGCCAGATTCTGTTTTCATAAATGTAAGATGGGAACTTTCTTTATTCATAAATATTCATTTCAACTACACCTCCTGGCTGGAGGCAAAGTTCACATTTCATGACGTCTTTAGTGTGGTTATTCAGTGTTGTAGAACACTACCGTCTTGTTTGATGTTTGGAAGTCTCTTAATCAACGAACCAGAAAAAACAAACAACCAATCAATCTTAACTGAATGCCTAGCTCGACAAGCTCCCCGAGTTATGTGAACCGTTTGTTAATAGATATATATATCTGAGTATACTGGACACAATGCCCACAAACAATAACCAACCTGCAACAAGTGCTTTTTAATTTTATCTTTGCAAAGGGTGATAACTTAAGGGTGATTTCAAGCCTGTTAAACAAAAATTTAAGATTTTATTTAAACGTCCGGAAATTAAATTGGACTTAGATTATTGTGTTTATGATATCAAAACAACAAAAAAATCAGAGATATGGTTTTAGAGGATGGCAATAGCAGCAGATCAATTTTCAATGACAGAAACTTGCTGCACAAGGTGCAATTTCCTTCAGAATCACACATGTGTTGCATGCTTAGGTGACAGATGGTAACTCGACTTAGAAATATTTTTTTACTTTTAATATTTGTAGAATATGCCACTTCCATTGAATGCCATTTCCATCACAATTTAAAGGAATGTTTAAATAAGCTTGCAAATAAGTAATGAAACAAAGCATATTGTTAGTCCCCATTAATATCCTCTTGGGTCCATGATCATTAATTAGCTTTCTGAGAACTCCAGCCCATAGACGTGGCTTAGTGGTTAGCGAGTGCGCTTACTAAAGCCTGCTCCGATGTACTGTACAGGATCCAATCCATCTGTCAATACGCAACCAATGAGTGAGTCACACAATGTGGCTCCGGCAATGGAAGCTATGTTTTTTACGGGGTTTCTTCTAGGTTTTCCGTAATTGGGCAAGGAACAGTGTGAAGTGGACAATCCGTCATCATATAAGTGAAATACCCTTGAGTACGACGTTAAAGGTCAATCAAACAACCAAACAAATCCCAGTTTTCAAACGTAATTGGGCAAGGAACAGTGTGAAGTGGACAATGTGTCGTGATACAAGAGAAATACCCTTGAGTACGACATTAAACTCCAATCAAACAAACAAACTTCTGAGAAGTCCTGTTTTTAAACTGCATCCATATCGTTAAATACGGTGACTATTTTGTAGCTTTCTAATTCAATCCTCACTAAGGTGGTCATGTGACTAAAATAACCTTGAAATAACCTTGAGCACGCTGTTAAAACCCAGTCAAACAATTGAAACTAAGAAATAAGATCGTTTTGTATATAAAAAATTTTAGGTTTTATTTTTTAAATCGCTTCACTTTTTATACGCCCAATGAAAATTGGTCGTATTATGGTCCATCCGTCCGTCCGTCCGGAGCCTACTGATTAGTTTCCAGAGCAGAACTCCAAAACCATAAGGCCAATCTTTATGTAACTTGGTAGGCACATTAACCATTAACTGTAGTTGAGCCTTTTGCTATTGCGGATTCATCATTTTAAAAATCAGTCTGTCTGTCTGTCTGTCCATTCGTCGTGATGGCTCGAA
>JARFOD010039184.1:0-10314 GCA_031763545.1 Mopalia muscosa | reverse complement strand
TCCTTGCAAACAAATATGAATCAACGATTGTTTTCAGCCTGTCCACTACAGTGTGGTGACCATTGCATCTACAACCCGACGTTAGTATGTAATAATAATGACGATTGCCCGAATGGAGACGACGAAGCTAGCATTTGTGGTAAGTGAAATTGTGCCAAAAGCGGAAAAAATCGCTAATATTATATTATTATTTCTCGAAGAAAAACAAAACAAACGATCCAAACAGGAAGCAAAATAATCAATTCTTGTTACACGTTAATTATAGAACATACAAGCCCAAGTCCATGAGGTAATTTCAATTTCAATCAAAATACTTCCTAGATCCAGGGGTGAGATGTTTAGTTTGTTTTGTTAACCAAACCTTTGCTTGTATTGATATCTTCATTACAACACAAAACTCCATCCTTGCTCGTTGTACTAAACCTAGTACAGGAGAGGACATCAGCTTTCATTTACTGTGAAAAATTGATCAAAATAAGTTGACTTCATAATATGTGATTCACCTTAAAACCTGTTTACCAAAGAAGGACTCCTATCTTGGGCGTGAAGATAAAATATCACCTATTTGGAGCTGTCAGGAACTTATTTGTAATGGCGTGTTTCTAGTGGTCAGGAACTATTAACACCTATTTAACGACGTTAATTTAACGTTTTTTAAGTTAAGGGGAGGTATAAAATGTAACAGCGTTTGGTGCTACATGGTAAGATGGCATTTGATTTTATTTGGATTGATCTAAATCAAAGAAAAACAAATGTGTTGCTGTTTACCGTCTTCATTCAATCAAACAATTGCATGAGTGAAATAGCCGTAGGTACGGCGTTAAACCCCAATCAAACAAACAAACATATGAAACTTGTATTATGCGATTACTCCCGGGCATCTGTGTATCTGATCTTATACCTGGCTACCTGACTGCATTGTTTTACTTAACAGTAACTTTATATCTGAATAAGTTACCTAGTTGGTTTTACTTTACATGGAAGAACATATATGAAATAGACAAACTAAACAGGCACTAATTTTTCCCCACAGTACTGACATGTTTTAAGATTGTTTACAGCATTGTAGTCTTTTCAGTTGAAATACAATATTCTGTCAATAATACTTATTTGGTTTCTTTTTTGTTTGGGTTTAACGCCTTACTTGTTCCAAGAAGTAAACGTCCCTTCATGTCACTGTTACCACACAATGCTAAGATACTTCAAGCTCGGTCGCGAGAAATGCAGCAATAACGGTGTTATTGTAAAACATTGGTTCCATGAATTTAATTTCAACATAACTCTCTGTCTACACTATGCCAAAATCATTTTTAAATATAAAAACATGCTTGATTTTCAGAACCCTCGGTGAATTGTGATTTTGACTATCCAAATCTTTGTGGATATAACAACGCTTCATCATCTGCCTTGTCGGTATGGGCATGGGGTTCATTTAATTCTAGGCGGTTGTATGGAGACTCGATGCTCAATCTTCAATTCCCAATGGACAGACATGGCTCTAAATATGGTAAGTGGTCAACATCAACAACAGAAATCAGTTATAAATTATGGGGCATTATGGTTGTGGTACACATCTTGGTTGTGCTAGCCTCAATAATTGTTGCAGTTCACCGCCGTGGCATACGCGAAAAGCCTGAAGCAGGGCGTTAAATACCAACCAATCCACTAATAAAGTAAACAACCGATTATGGTTTCGAATTGACTTTGTGATTTGCAGTACTTTATACAAGCCAAGTGATTACCAGTTATGAATTTGTTTTAAACAGGATACTACATGTATGTTTATAACCACTACGCGGGAGTCACACCGGCGATTGTCGAGACGCCTGAACTAAACCTTCCACTTGAAGACGATACCGATTACTGTCTACAATTTTATACCTACATCAAACAAACAACTCCTTATGGACCGCAATTGTCAGTCATCGCTCTTCGTCCTGGTGACCAATATGCATTCCTCACTCTCAGTGGAGATCGAGTAGGAACGTGGAAGCATGTATTTACCGAACTCCCCAGGAATACCGTACGTCTCAGATTTGCAGCTCTTAACACTTCTGATACAAACTATGTGGCCATCGATGATATTCGGGTTTCTCAAGGAAGATGCGTTTTTAGGGGTAAGCTATGGTTCAAGCGAATTCTGTACAGACTGAATTTGTTTAAATGAAAAAGAAAGAT
Source organism: Mopalia muscosa (assembly GCA_031763545.1). Classification (NCBI taxonomy): domain Eukaryota; kingdom Metazoa; phylum Mollusca; class Polyplacophora; order Chitonida; family Mopaliidae; genus Mopalia; species Mopalia muscosa. The sequence continues at coordinate 8,136 of JARFOD010039184.1, read as the reverse complement.
ACACAACTTTGTTTGGTTTACTAACAAGTCTACATCCATTAGCCTGGTTATATTCTTGGAATAATTACAAACGGGTAGTTAATGAATCCTAGGACAGATCAATCTGGATCAATGACTAATTAGATTATTTCAACATAAAGAACACATGTGTTTGTTCCTAACTATCAAAAGTTCATCATATTGATTCCGTTTCTCTTAGGCTGCCCTTTGTATCAATAGGCTGTTTTATTTTTCCCTCGTTTTAAAGCTGTATTCATAATTTGCTTTTCATGCTTGTTCCAAAGTCCGGTGCTTAACATTTTCACTAAGTAGAAATCAGGATTGTAAGAACTGAGCATAAATTCCATGATTGTTACTTACATTCAGACTGTAGTTCGGATGAGTTTAAGTGTTCTTCCACCGATGATTGTATCAGAGGAGATCAAGTCTGTGACCAAGTTATGAACTGTATTGATGGGAGTGATGAACAGAACTGCAGTAAGTGATAGCAAAACACGGACACGGAAAAAACAAATGTATTTACTGACAAACTTGTCTTTAAAACAAATTTGTTAACAATACGTTTGAGCATTAGAAACTTTTTCAATTACTCGATTTCTCAGTAGAACAAGATGCTAAGAAAAAGATTGCCAATAAAGTTCTGATGCATTAATAAATAAACAAGAATTAAAGTTGATAAATAACCAAAGCCGGATCTATTCGTTAAATCACCTTTAGAATGAAATCCTTTTAGCAATAAATGAGTGCCAAAGTAAGAAGGGAGTAGTACAGAATTAAACTTAATAAATTTGATGAATAAACAAAGTCGGATCTGTTCCTTAAATCACCTTTAGAATGAAATCCTTTTAGCATTAAATGAGTGCCGAAGTAAGAAGGGAGTAGTACAGAATTAAAGTTGATGAATTTGATGGATGAACAATACAGCATTTGATCCAAAAATCATTTTAGGTATGATTTTTGCTTGGCAAATAATGAATGAGTGCTGGAGTGAGAGGCGAATAGTAAGCAATTACTGGTAATGGAATTGATGGATTAACTATACTGGAATTGTGTTAAAGATGAAATCATTGCCATGGATGAATGCGTGTATGTGTTGAATTGCTAAAATACCTTAAACTGTCAAATGATTATGAATTTGATTTAATTCAGAGGGGAGTGTAGACTGTGATTTCGAATCCCCATCGCTGTGTGGTTATCGAAATGAGACTGGGTTTGCTGACTGGTTTTGGAGGAGAGCCTCTGATGCTGATATCTGGAAAGGGGATTTACCAAGCATTGATCACACTCTAAATCAAAGACATGGTGGGTAGTTTACTTATAATTTTATATAAATTGTAGGAATGTATGGTTAGGAGAGAGCCTCATATTGCCCTTTAATGCATTAGGGTTGATATGAACCGAATCTTTTGTGATGTATTAACAGCACGCTCTGTGATTGTTCTACCAACTCAGCAAGCGCTTCTAAGACCTGGCACACAGACTGACTTTACATTAAATCAAATTTTGTTGTCAGGTGTGTCGAGGATGGGTTTCGTGACCTTTCGCACTGATTCTCTCACAGCGAAGGGGCCAAGGGATTCAGATTCGTTTGTGATGTATTCTAGGACATTATTTGGATGATGTGTCATCAGGTCAAGCGGTCTTAGGCATCGCAAACAGATTCGGGGTAGTTTCCTCGCACCATTGTGATGACAGGAAGTTGTGTCCTTGAAATATCATTAAGCACCACGTTAGCACACAAATAGAGTGTAATATTTAATGTCACACTTCCTGACAGGACACTGGTTGAGCAATACAATAATTCATGCAAGGAACATACAATATCCATCCAACGCTGTACTTAAGGGGTTTTGAAAATACTGGACATTCGAGTTTGAAATGTATTATTATTCATACATTAATTAATTGTTAGAATTCATGTTCCTTTTTAGCTGAATAGTTTAATGTGTCCTTTCTTTGCTATACAAATTGACACCAAAGGCATGACAAAATAAAACAAAACTGAGTTGTATGTGTCTATATGGATGAATCAATCTACAACCGCTTGTTATTCTTTGTCTGTATGTCATTCACGGTGAGCGTTTAACACTTATCATATACTGTCTTGAATAATTTATTATGCCAATAAAATACCTGCCCAGGCTTAATCATCAAATAAGCTATAATCAGATTATAGTTATAATAAACACCGTCAAACAACATGTACCTTCTCGGTGGCATTATTTTGCCTTTTTATATTTTAAAAGTAACACATTAATTTTATTCAACATATTCGTCTAATAAAGGATCTTAGGACATATACATTATAGTTAATATAAAATAGTAAATTATGTATATTCATATATATCGGATTTTTATATCAAATGTCTAAACACATGTTAGCCAATACATATTTCTGGAAGATAAAAACGTTAATGCCACTAGATAAAGTATTTCAATGATACTACTACTTAAACTGACAATGTACTTTATTATAAAGTTTGTATAATGCATGAATTGAAGTCATCTCTCCAACAGCAAATGTCAATCTACTTCCAATTTCTATTAAACAGTATGGAACTTTCACCCCATGCACAGAACAGCTCTCGAGCATTGTACCAGATAACACACCCACTGATAAGATTATAATGATATTAAACATTTAATGGAGATATATTTTTTTCTTTTTTCTTTTTTTATTATTTTTAAAAGCCATTTATTTTTAAATCGGCAAACAAGTTGTATTTTGAAATCATTCGTGTGTTTTTGTGCAGGTCATTATATGTGGATGGGAACAAGGCCTATGTCCAGGACATCTTTAATCTCCCCCAGTTTCGTTCTTGACGAGGACAAGTGTCTTACATTTTATTACTATGTGCCAATAAACTCATTCCCTTTAATTGACGCACTGCTGGTTGATCTAGTTGCCGATGGCAAAAAAGGGACACTGTGGTTATCAGGATCGGAACACGGAGCAGACTGGCGATTAGGACAAGTTGATTTACAATACTTAGGACAAAACGTCACCAACACAATCATATTTTATTCTCAACAAGTCAACTTTTATTCCCAACAAACCGTTGCCTTGGATGATGTGAAATTGAGAAGAGGACGTTGTTCACCTACCGGTTAGTATCTATTTATTTTCGTTGACATTATAATATAGAATTCAATGGCATATATTCCGGATTGTGCCAGTCCCTCAGTCTGGCTGTCTGTTTATATTTAACTGTTTGTCATCCTCTCTCTCTCTCTCGTCTTATCTTACAGCACTGAATTCAAATCGTACATTCATTTGTGGTTATGTCAATTGCAACATTCTCACTTGACCCATAGACACATGTGTTACAATTAATATCAGATGTAACTTATTAGAGGAACCCACACAAATCCAGCAAATATCAGAAATGCAACTTAAATAAAACACTGATCACTTATCATCAAAAACTTATTTTAATGTGGATCTATTAAATTAACTAGGGTCAAAATATTTCTCAGTAGATTAAGATTGGCAATAAAATAAACAATACCAGCAATTACACACTATCTGTCACTCTGTAAATTCAAACAATTAAAATAATTATTACTTTACATATCCCAACTAAATGATGTCAAGGGGATTCTAATATACTATAAAGTATTTACCACATTTCTATTATTTAATTTTCAATTCCTGTTCTGGCTAATATTCTTGTGTTTAAGGTTTTCTCTGTTCTCTGATTTTTGGCTTTCCAATTACTTACTATTCGTTACTTTATTTTTCTGTCATAGGCTTAGTCTCTAGCACATTGATGTAAATTAGATATATTGTGAGTATTCTCATAATACAGACATTGTCTCAAATATAGCCTTTGTTCCTTAACTGCATCATCGAAAGAAGTTTGGTCTACCATTCCGATATGATGTCAATGTATGCCTCAACGCCATGTCACACCAATCCGACTGCATCTAACTTGACTCAACTCAACTAGCCGTTGGTAACCGTCTGCTCGGTATGACACCTCTTATAACGTCAGTTGTGTCCTGTCGTAAGTCGTCCGATCAAGTCGAGCATGTTCAATCCTAGTTGATTGGAGGCGAGATTGGTCGCTTGGCGTCTTTTCGGTCTGATGTGTTTCATGACGAGCTGCCACTGTAATGACATGCTCAACCAATGAAAGCCTTATCTGGAAGCAGTGTTGGTCTAGCTCCTCTGTCTGGGGAGAAATCTTGCCACGCATTGTTTAGTGCCGTCACAGCAGTGTGACTTGAACTTCAGACTTATGTCAACTATCCTCAACTAGACACAGCTGACTTGTTGAGTTGAGTTGAGTGGCATCACTTTGGTGTGACATTGGGTTTACAGCCCAATGATGCACATAATCCCTCTCTGTAAAGTGTGGTTATTTCCCTAAATTTAATTTAAAATTTATTTACATCAAAATAAATATGCAACAGTAAATGCCCTTTTTACAAGAACCACGGTGTTTTACCGATATGTTACTGCGGGTCATGAGACCAATATGGCCTGATTGATCGCTACTTTTCTGAGATCTTTTTTTCGTTCAATCATAAACGGCAATCCAATACGATATTTTCATATCATGGTTATTATTATTATGGTGTTAATAAGGCAAAAGCATTTATTTCGAAAAAAGTAATTTGAAAGGTGGACAAAAACTGTCCTAAAAACGTCACTAAGCTTTACTGGCTGTGATATCATCTCTTTGGGTGATAACCCCTTACTTTAGATGTCCAGTTATTTTATTGCCCTGATATATTGTGTGACTGAACCAGGGCTAGTCAAGAAGTAACATTTTCCCGTTAAAATATATAAAACAGCTTTGGTTATAGAGCTTGTTTTATTAAAATACTACCCAAACATCAGCATTAGGAATGTTTTACCAGACAGATCACAACTGAATACTTCTATATTTCAATCTAATGTTTTGTTAACAATAATTAAAAAGCTTATGAAATACGTGATGAATCATAAATATGAAAACTAACAACAGAAGAGTGTGGATGGAGCTCCATGTTGCTCTCCTTCTCCCAGGGATACATGAAGCCAATTTATTTGTGCTATTTTTGTATAATGTTTAGTTATTGTCCTATATTCTTTCCTTTTTGTTTTCTGGTGTGTTGCCAAAAGCGTTCTCCAGCACCCATTTGGCTGTCACGCCATCATATGAATGAAATAACCCTAAGTGCGGCGTTAATCTCTAAACGAGCAAACCAGCAGGTGGTATATTCATCTGCCTAGATATTTTCACTCCTCTACTGGTATTGTTTTCCATATTTCAGTCACTGTGTGTGATAGAGGACGTTACCAATGTGTGGCGGACGGCAGGTGCATCCCAGACACACATGTGTGTGACGGACAAGATCACTGTAAAGACGGAAGTGACGAAACTACCGGATGTGGTAATAATATGGCTTTTATTAACTCATTATTTTAGAAAAGTCTGATGAATTTCTTTTCTTTGTGATTATCTCTCCAGAAGTGACTTAAAGACATATTGTTGAAGGGTCTGATGTTCATTTTGTATCTTTAAGTGTCTATATGAATGGATGCGTGAATTGTTTCTTGCGGTAATAAACAATTTCAGCTTTCCCCTGAAACTGTTGTTAAGTAGAAGTGTAAGGTGTGCTATATCCCCATATACATGTAAGACAGTGTTAGTATAATACAGTCAAGTGTATAGTATGTCATGCATTAAATACAGAATACATTTTTCTGCTTGGAAAGAAGTCAATGACAGTTGTCTCATAAAGATTATAATTTCTTACCTTAAAACTTACATATACTAACGATTCCCTAAAGTGGCTACCGCTTTTAAAGAAACTGACAGGCTTCAATATATGCACTTTTCTATACATAAGCTGTTTCAAACACCTGACGTTTGAAACATACCCGAAGTATTATCTGTGAAATGCGGCTGGAGAAATGTATTATATCTGCCTTAACCCAATATAGAGTCTGAGACATACGTGGATCAAAAAATAATATTGGCAAAAGTTTATAGACTGGGTGTTTTAATAACACCTGTACTGGGAATAAAAAGGCTATCAGAGGAGTCCAAATTTGCCACTGGTTTTGTCATATCTAAAATTCCTAATTGTCCAATCTAAGTTCTGCTCAAAATTCCTAATGTATCAAAAGCAGAGTAAATAAACTACATGTCTACTTGCCATTATAGTAAAGCAGCAATTCTTGGTAGAAAATGTTTTACGTCCTGATCCAAAACCGTGTGTATCATTTGAGGCTATCGTTGGAAATGAAAACGTTTTTTGTCTTCTAAATATTGCATTACCCTTTTAAAATGTTAACCAGTTTTACCTGTTTTCAAAGGACAATATTTATTATCTGTTTATTAGTTGATGTACACGTATGCCTCAGTTTTTATTGTGTACAAACATAAACACAATGTACCATAATTTGAGATATTTTTTTAAAAATCACATTTATATACAGCTTATAGCTTTAGTATACTTTAGGTCTCCATAGTACTTTGAACCTGATCCTGTATAATACAATTCAGCCAAGAAACTGCAATTGTTATTCCTGGCTCACCCAAGAGTGGGTGTTTCCGAAAAAGGCAGGGCAACAAATATAGATAATTAAAGGTGTTTCTTTGTCTATGTGGTTACATTGAAATGTATTTAAACCACTTTTACTGGAATAGATGGAACAAAATCTGATAATTACTTTCCCGTGAGTAAATGGCGGAAAACCTTTGTAAATCCATACACCTAATGATAAACCCTAAACTATAGCCACCCATTAGCCCACTGATTGTTCTCGAAGGCAAGTCACATTGTAACCCTATGCATATTCACCATGTGTGTAATAAATATCTCTTCTATTTTAGATCCGATACAAAAAAAACGTAGAAAACAGCTAGCTAGAGGCGAATTTTATCTGAGGCTTACCGACCTGTTATGTCATGTACCTGATACTGTTGTTGTTTTGGTTACAGAATACATGTTGAACCCGCTTCGCCTGGTTGGAGGTGGTCGCCCATCACAGGGTAGATTAGAGGTATACCATCACTACAGATGGGGGGCAGTATGCCCCCTTGATTGGACAACCACAAACACCGAGGTAGCCTGTAGACTTCTGGGATTTAAGTAGGTCAATTTCTACGGTAGAATTGTGCCTAAACGAATATGATGTATATAATGGTAATATTTTACACCCGATCTGAATACCGCTTCAATTTTGTTTGTTTGTTTTTTTTATTTGGTTTGATGGTAAATATAAAACTTATTGTTTTATATCAGCAGTCCGTGTAGCTATGGTTCTGTATTGAGGAATCCCATTTGAAATTACAATACAGTTATATGGCATCAAACTTCACTCATCCTGCCTTTATAATGACTAATTATAGGGTGTTTTAAATAAAATGCGGACAACCCGAGTACTCCCTGAAAATGTCCCTATCGGCAACAACCACTCTGACACGCGCAATTGAGTCTTCAGCGATTTGTGTTCTTGGCACGGAATTCACTTCATGAATATACATTTCCAGCTCCACTGGTAGAGTAATCCATACCAATGCAATAGGTACGGGTCCACAATTCTGGATGGAGATGTTGAGATGTACTGGTACTGAAACTCGATTGGAACAGTGCAGTACAATTTATCCAATGAGCAGGTGGAGTACATACTGTGGAATTTACAACAGCGAAGTACGTTTACAGTGCAACAACAACGAGGGTAAGTTTAGAACATGTTAACACATATATAACTCAGGACAATTTTATGGATGAACAACTTCTTTATTATAGTGGAGGTGACGTTTCGTTCGAGATACTCCCAACTTTATCAAACACATACTTCAACTTTAACACATAGTTTATTCTTTCAATTGCAGACTATTTCTAAACATGACTATGTTAAGGAAGAGTAAGGTGACTACTCCAAAGAAGGACGAAAAATTCATATTGACTTAATATTTCGGCTTATAATCAAACCATCATCAGGAGTACATGGCTCCTGGGATGGTTTGATAATAAACCGAAATATTGAGTCAATATGAACTTGTCATCCTTCTTTGGAGAAGTCACCTTAGCTTGTCAGTGAAAATTCTAATATATGTTCATGAAGCTTTTACAATTTTGCAATATTGACCTCTATGTGCAGTAAACATGACAACAAATTCACGGATTAACTTG
>JARFOD010039173.1:0-10315 GCA_031763545.1 Mopalia muscosa | reverse complement strand
GGACGGGTTTCAACCTGCAAAATTTTCTAAACTAGAATCTGTCCAAACTAAGAAAGTGTTATCCCAAAATAACGAAAATACTGTAAAAATCAGAAGTCCCGCTTCAGTTCAATCCGTACTGTTCGGAAAAACAAAAGAATAAAAACTGGAAATAAAAAATCTTTCAAAATATTTTTGAGTACATTAGAAAGCTGCACAAAGTTAAAGTTAGTAATTTATAGACATAAAGGTTTTTTTGTGACACAGTATTACTTTAACAGTCATATCTTTAATACTTTTATAATATTCAAATTTAAAAAAAGACGTTTGGAAAATCTTTTCAACTTACGGACGCCTTTTTAGTTCTGTTTATGTCCAGAGTCGTAGGAAACTGTCAGTACAACTGCACCTCGTTTATCTCCCCTGCCATAATCTTCTTGCTAGAGGTAAGAAAATGTCCATAATCTAAACGAAGGACATTGCACGAACAAAATACGTCATGTAGGCAATACAATGTACAGATCTGCAAACAAGTCAATGGTTGTTCCTGTATAAATGCTAAACAAATGTTTGTAATCAATAACAATATGTCAATGTAATAAAGTGTGCTGTACTGCAAGAAAGAACAGAAAAACTTGTTCCAAACTTGAATATTCAGACATTGGGATTAAGTCAATTCAATAATTGCTAACATTTTGAACATGAATATAAATGGAAGATATACAAATACGTCGACTCAAAGCGGAATTAAACACCAGATAATACAGCTTCCACCATTTTAATTAACAACACACGTTGATTATCTAATTTGTTTTAACTGCAGGGCGTACACTGTTAATCCCCACAAAACACCCTAGAGTTGTTTCAATAGGCCAGCACTACATGTTATCCGTTTTAAAAAACATTGCATTTTCTTGTAATTTTCTGCGTTGCCAAATCTTTTAGGTAGGAAAAAATATGATATGGTATCTTCAGTTAGATGTTGCAGCCGTGTACGATACATTGCCATGTAAACCTCTCCTTAATATGACATCACCAACCAAGTAGCCTCGCATTCGATTGTCAAATATGCGTATTCGTATTACGCATACGGCACATCAAAATGTGGTTCGGAGCGGTACAGGATGGCTTATTTGATTCATTCTCGATAGAATCAAATGATTTTAGCTTTAAATTTTTGACATGAACCCTTTCATTTTATTAAAACCGGAAGCGAGCTTACATCCATGCCTTCCATACAGCCCGTTTGGTCATAAACCTAGTGCCATTTTTGTATGTCTACATGTAGTGTATCCGCTAAAACAGCGTAAATTGTTCGGTCGCAGCAAGTTAAATTACAGCTGTTTAAATACATCAGTAATATGCTTTAATGTCATTCTGCTGAACATCAATCCAATTGCTTTTTTAAAGATACCAGTCACCCAAATCAAACAAACAAACAGATTATCAAGATACTTACAAATTTAATTATTTTTAAATTAATAAATTTATTCGATTTTATGTTGACCTACATACCCATTTTCAATTTGTTATGAGCCTTTGGTTTATTGTAAAAGGAGAGCACCTTTGTCACTTCCTGGCAAGACAGTATGGGTGGGTTTATCCCAAAGTACCTAGGCTGCGTTAAAAAGCTAGATGGTACTTGATGGTTACAAAATGGAACCTTTTAATGAAAGGAAAGTATACTGCTTCAGTATGGAAAGACGAAAAAAGAAATTTTCTGTATCCGTTTCAACTTTCGTGTCCATAATCTCCAGTGTTAGAACATATGACTAATACAAGTACAGCCCTATTGTTGAAGTGAAATACCCTTGACTACGACATTGAACCCCAACCAAACACACAATCTCCCAGTTTCCCTGTCTTATTCAGGAGATTTTGAAGCGAAGTCGAGCTTTCCATCTGTTCAGCTTTCAAAACCAAAATAATAATTTGCAAAACGGACAAGGACCGGTCAGTCGCATATTTGATTTTATTGTTTTTTTTTATAAAGCTTTATTTTAAATAATATCTCCTCATTTTGTTTGCATTACAATATCAAGAGCATGAGATGATTCATTAATTTGAATCAATCGACATCCCTGTGTCAGTGTGTTAACTCTTTCGAAATGTATGGGTAAACAAATGTGTTTGAAGTATAGCGTGCGTGGGTGCACAAGACAAATGTACAATTCGGCTAGGCTAAATTGTGACTTGAGGTCTTGCTGGACCCCTTTGTCTCAAAACGAACCAAAATTGTTTTCTCGCTTAGATTAAAAGTTAGGTATTCGAACTTAAATTTGGTGAAAAAATAATTCGAAATTTAAATTACAAACATATTACAAACAAATAAATTGGAGGCTATAATTCACATTTGTAAAATTGCAAAGAGCACAATGCAACCTAGTGAATGGTTCCCAATTTTTTAGAAGTTCGTCCATGATTTTTTGGTAATGTTTTCTGAAAGTTGTATTTTACATTTTTATAAGACTTTCCAAGATGCGATAGACAAAAAAAAAAGTTTAAAAAACCAGTCCCGTTTACTAGTTCAAGAACTATTCTACTCGATCAAATAATTAATTGAGTCTTATCATTATTGTTCTTCAAGAAATAAACCGTGAACAATGCAATCTATATATCTTTCTGTTGACATTTACACATTTTGCAATATTTTTTAGAAATAGTGGATTGGATTCCCACCACATTCACGTATATCTTTTGATGCACGTTTATATTCTTCTGTATAAGAGACTAAATACAACGGGTGTTCTGAAAATCGATCAAAGAGTCTCGTAAAACCTTCAGCCTAATGTGCCTTGGTCTAGCGCTTCTCTTTCAAAGTCGGGAAATACGGATTATTTGGATTACATAATAGATAAACACACATACATTTACACATTTAAATAATATATAACAACCAGTGTATCGGCCTAACGTTAAATTGTTGTTTTCAACCTGTATCAAAAATGATTTGCTCGATTGACGTATTTACTATAGGTTAATTTGCTATGGATACGTTTATTTCACACTGCAATATTTTTATATATAATATCAGTGTAGTTGATATTCATTAAGAAATTCCATCCAACAGGCGTTGTCTCGGTTGTATGTACAGCCAACAGTATAATAAATAATGGACTACAGTTTCTCTTGTGTCTTCACGAGAACATTAGGAGGGTTTTGTTAAATGATTATTTGATGATTGTTATTAATGCGACTGCTTGTGCTACGCAGTCACAGGATGGAGAAATGTTCATGTCTATTATACGAACGTAATGTCAAAGAGGTGCAGTAAATCATTTAGGAAAACGTTCCCTGATTGTTTTTTCAAAACCTGTTGGATCAGGTATGCTTTCAATTTTTGTCAGTAAATTGTTCCAGTCCGTGACGGTGGTCGGAAATAATAAACATTTGTTGCATCGAAAATGTGTTAGGTACGAATTGGATTTATGAGCGTACGGATTTATTTTGCTGGTAAACTGAGAGTTAAAATGAAGGTTATTGTCAGACAAGACATAGACGAATATGTGAAAAATGTGAGTAGATGTGTTTTCCTGTGCATCTGTAAGGATGGGAAAGCATATTCTTTCTACAAAAAATTCAAGGTAACACTAATTCAATACATTTGGGATTCAATTTAAACATATGTGAATAGAACACTGAAGATCAGTTATTTGATGATATTTTCAAAATGTTCCTTTAATAAAGCAATATATATAACGGGTAATTCCAAGGTGTGTGCTGAAGGCGGAACAAGCACGTTTTGAGATTGAATGTACCCTCTATGCTGGAGGGGTTTCTAGGTCTCTATGGAAGTCTTAAAGTCGATCTTTTTTTCTATCTTCTTGGAAAGATCCTGATTTTATCTGACGTAGCATATAGCTAGATTCGTCAGCAAATTATCTGATCTTTATAATTCCGTCCGGGATATCGTTAATTCAGATCAAAAATAAGCGGATCCAAGAACCAAACCCTAGTGTACCCCTGTACGTAGGTAACGGAGATCAGACTATCCAACTAGTCTACGGTTTGACCTCAAATTACAAATGATTTCACTTAAAATATAGACGTTGATGCAATACACAATGAAATTCCTAGGAAATATCATAGAAAAGAAGACAAACTTATTTCCTATTGTTAATTTCGATAGGCCTGATTGTTTCGAATAGTTTACATTTATTTATATCAGGTGTGATTTACTTTTCTCACAAATGTAGCCATAAAAAGGCTATCTGATTTAAAAAAAAAAAACGCTTTTAAGCATATGAGCGAGTCACAGGTTCCGGCAATCACGGTGGGGGTTTTAACCAGGTTTCCTCCCGGTTTTCCACCGCAATAAGGCAAGAAACAGTATGAAGTGAAAAATCCGCCGTCATATAAGTGAAATACCATTGAGTACGATGTTGATCCCCAATAGATAAAACAAACAAATTGATCATTTAGCGTTTGATTTGATAAATATTGACAAGGATTTGCTGAATTGTGTTTCAAAATTCTTCCTTAACAAAGTTCGTCACCAATTTTGAAATGTTGCAGCGAAATCATAAGTAGAAAGTCTTGTTCATGAAGTGACAGTTAGTCTGTAAACTTTATATTAAGTTCATAGGTTCTGTCTCTTAGAATCTCTTCTATAGGCTTGTGAATTAATCATTTTATACTCATGTTTTAGTTTATCATTGGCTGGCGTTGTAAACTTTATACTAAGTTCATAGGTTCTGTCTCTCGGTAGAATCTTTTCTCTAGGCTTTTGAATTCATCATTTTATACTCATTTTATACTTCATCAAAATTATATCTCTGTTCCTTATTGTTTTCCACTAGCAGAATTGTCCGTGCCATCTTTGTTGGGCCATTGATTTATTCGATGTTGTGATGTACCGTAAAGGGATATAGAGCTTGGATTTGTTTATCAGTTGCTTGCTGATTGGAGGTTCGAGAGCGATAGTTTATAGAATGTCCATCAATTTAGTTTACACTTCCAGTTGTTCAAGTAAAATGCCTGCAGCTTTGATATTCGCGTCCTCAATAGCACGGCCGTTTGTGTCTTTGGGGTAAAAGTTTATCTAAAACATTACCCGAGATTTCGTGTTTTGATTTCATGGTAAAATAACGTAGCCGTAACGAGATACTTAGTCTCTCAAAATACATCAGTTTCCCGCTATTTTAAGGAATAAACTTGGTTTGGTGCGAGTTGTTGTTTATAGAGTGGCGGCTCTATTCTAACGAATGACGTATATACGCCAGAACAATACCAATAGTTAATGACTATTTAATTTAGAATATTATAGATTATGTATGTACCAAGAGAGTGAAACATCATATCCTTTTTATTAGGAATGTTATTGTTAATCCAAACACGTTATCGTATTTTGTTTCTGGGTTGAAAATCCCCCATCGTAGGATTAAGATCACCTATGCATTACGGATTAACACATAACTGACACCATTCAGCAGCATACGGCAGGTATCGAAACAAAACATGTTTTAAAGTTTGTCACCTACTCAATTACCACATCAGCCAGTGCCATAAAGTCGCTATTACGGGTTAATTGCATACAAGAATATTTTCGCCATGTCCCCTTTACGACTCCGTATAAAATCAACAATTTGTAGCAAAACCTATTCGTATAATTCTGTTCTGCGTACAGAAGAAGCGGTTGACTTATGTGCATGAACATGACAGGAAGTATGTAGTGAGTAGCCGGTAGTCCATTATCAAACCGACGTGCACAGACTAATTCCCATCCTATATGCATCTTACATGCACATGGTCAAATTCCGGTTGCCATACGCACGGCAGCATGATGAGGGTCAAAGTTCATTCGGAACAGAGGACACGCGAACAGAGCAGGCGACTTTTAACTGTATTTGTCTTGAGAACAAAGTATACTATATTTAAATGTACAGTGTAATTTGTCAAACAGCCTGTAACAGCTCTTGACAACTTGTAACAGCTCTTGTCAACTTGTAACGATTCCTGACCAACTCTGGATTTGCCGTGTGCCTATACCATTTTGCCCGGAAAAGTAACAGTTTGTTATCAGTTGAAACAGTTGGCAATACGTGGGTCAACCCATAGATTTTGCAAATGATTTTGCGACTGACATTTAAGTCCTATTCAATTCCAATCCACAGAAGTCACTAGGTCACGTGACAAACGACACCGCTAGAAGTTTTTTCGAACACTAATTAATACTAGAAGCTGCTGTCTCGACGCAATTGATTGCTAGCTTGTGGTTGCTAGGTTACGTCCATTGCTTGACTTTATTACTTTCCATTATGAGTTAATTCACCAAGAATAGCATACACAATGATAAACATACAATTTTATTTTCTAACGCTTAATAAACATTAAATTAATATGACAAAGTTTTCAAGCAATGGAATTGTTCGACTTCTACATTCTGTGTTAAACAATATTTCTAGAATAGTTTAATTACAATATTTCTATTTGCTGACACACAGTTTCCCGATTACTATAGCCACATTCACGGCTTTATATATATTATATCATAATATTTCAAAATTAATATCTATCTCATTAAGGATTATTTTCACCTGCAATGGTGTTTGCAAAGACCGTTGAATTAAAAAATCATTTTCATCCTTATAAGTACATTTAAATGTGAGCCAATTATTTTATTATACCACAAGTTTTACACATATCGTTTCCAGATATTTTCATTTTCTGCAACAGTATACTAGACGGGAAATGTTACTAAATAGTTTTGTGTATAACGAGGTTTTTTTAATTATGACGTATTTGTATGAATCCGTCAACAAATGACAAAGTCACTATCAGACTTAGGTAACCTCTGCATTCATCTCTGTGTGGGTTAGGCACTATTTTTTTGTGTTTCAGGTGGCACGTTGGTCACATGCTAGCAATGATGGCGCGGGAAAGCGAATTTAGCCTGCACGAATGTCAATAATGTGGTACGTTGAAGTTTTTGCCGCGAGATGATGGTTAACACATTCACGTGACTGCCATTTGTTTTATAAGTTTAAAAAAATTAAACTGTTATTTTTAGTTTAGTCATCATATCACACTAGATACCACAAGGCAGCTTGACAAAACATTGAACTTAGGGTTGCTGTACGAAAGATGTTGAATGATCGCAATCACGACTTCGGGTGGCTTATAATAACCGCTTTAACAATAGAGAAAAATTCATCCCAGTCTACGTTTGGACAATGTGCCCCTCTCATCTGCTACGACGAATCTGTCGTTCTGTTTAAACCCTTTAGCCTGTAGTTGTTTCCAAAGATAACGAAAAAGTATCCAATGAGTACACCGGCTGAAGACACGTGACTAGCTATACGTCTGATTTTGACAGGCTATAGAATTGGCCACGATGTGCGATGTGATTTTCATTTCAGTAGGCGACACTTTGTGGAAAACAGGGACATCCAAACTTCATAAAACGTTCAGTTGGTAGCATGGGAAACACTGTGTTATATAGCAGTAGTAATCATTCTAAAAATACTCCAGAAGTTGGAAATGTCGCCTGCATTAGGCTTACTTTCGACACTTCCATATTCTAACATTGGTCAGAATCGATAGAAAAAAATTGTTGGATAAACGAGGCTGTGAGAGTAATCGAACTGTGTTAATGAGTTTCTATCCAGATTTACAGATTTTAATGCTAATTACATATAGACCGATTATTAAGATTAGCGGGTTTCAACAAAGTTTAAATAGTTTACTCCTTTCAGCGAAATGTCAGAGAATGAAACTGACAACTTCTTGTATTTCCATCAAAACAACTTATGAGTCTCCTAGTTTTGAAAGTTAAATTATTAGAATGTGGTGTAGCTTAGTATGTCATCTGAAGAAAGTGTTTAATAGCCATGTTGTTTACACCAGATAATGCAAATTCCCATTGACCATATTTCACCGGGGTGGACTGAAAGGTGTTTATCTACAATATCACTGAATAAAAACGGCCTCATTAAATGACTAATTAAATTACCTACCTCTGGGCCCACTACTTATAATCTGTAAAATGCAGATTACAAAGAGTGTTTTAATTCGGTCTTATCGCTCGTCAGCTCACGCTGGAATATTTTAAGATACATTATACATTCATACACAGTTTATAATACATCAAAGCGACGGATCAGCATATATTTGTGGGTTGCTATATGTGCCTACTCCGTGTACTAACACAGAGCTGTATGTTTAAACCCGTTGATATATCTGTCAAGGATTAAGTACACAGCTAGATACAGAGATATAGAGATAACCAACCCATAATTATGTCTGAGGAATATTAATTAGTACCTTCTTATAGGTAAAAAAAACTATGGAGTGCATTTGTTAAGAGAATAACTCTCAACTAATTGGAATATCGTCAGATGTTATCAACCTATAAAGGTGCTTTCGATGGAATACAGAGATAATTCAACTCATATTTAATCAGCTCGTATGTTTTATGTAAATATGTGGGTAGAAGTTATTCAGAAAAATAAAAACAGCTAACTCTATGTTAGCTAGCTGATATTAAAGTTCTGTTCTTATGAATCAACCTAGGAATCTAAAATACTTTGTTCTCACGTTAGAGTTATAAAATTCAAAGAGCTAATACAATCATAAAATAAGAATGTATCAGTGTAACGAATATTAAATTACTTTACATATATACAATATATTATAATTCCCCCACAGTTTAATGAGATTAAATTTATACACTGCATAAAAGTGTCGATCTTAACGATATGTAAGTTTTATTGTTATATCCTGGGTATTGTATATTTTGTATACTTCGATATGTTCACACTATAAAGCTTCTAGTAAACATTTCAGTTTGACAGTCAAAACTTAAAAAGGAAAGAAATTATGCCTTCAGTTCCGGGGTTGTTTTGTTCCTATTGATGACGGGTTGATTTGTATTTAACGCCGTGTTTGAGGATATTTAGCTTATGTGGCTCCGGTAACATGAATATGAATCCAGTACTGCTCTCCACTAATTGACACTAGCACAATCACACAGTGTGAAAGGTTTTTATTTTGTTGGAAAATTACTAGCCCTCCAGTGCTATAGGAAAGGGACGGCATTACTAGCGCAACATAAACTGCTCTTATTCAGAGAGTTTTTTTTAATTTAAATGCATATTTTTTGTCCACAACGAACTGTATTATTTACTAATTAAGGTACTACACAGAAAGAGACTTTTAAAAGATCCCAAAAAGGTTAAATCAATTGCAATTTAACAACATTCTAGTTTCAAACTTGAAAACCCAAATTAAATAACAAATGTTTTATGTTATGTAACAATCTACCATTACCTAACTTATTGACACTGACTGCGACTTTGGGATAAATCCGCACAATCACATTCGTCATAGCGAGTCACGTGGCTAGATTCTTTTCAACACCACACCTTTCTAAAAACACAGTTACTTACAAAATTTAATGTGCAATATAGGTCAAAATATAAATGTAGGCTTACATCATTTTGATTTTAGTAAGCGACAGACAGGAAAACCAAATCACATACGAAATAAAACTATACTACCGCAGCTGAGCGGGAATAGTGATTTATATATCCCTTTAGTTTATGTTATTGTTAAACAAACATAAACTGCTTGAATTATTTTCTTAAAATTAGTCCCTTTATAGCTAACCCATGAAACCATTGCGACATTAAATGCTACGAGTATTTGACATTACTGCGGACACTACTGTTATTCAAATATGGATATATTCAGAATTGATCGAAGATCGTGCAATAATTTGTTCCATTCACCGACGCAGGCACCTCTTACAGACATGATTGAGATTGCTCCTCCAGGGTAAACGATGCAAATGAAGGCGATGCCTCGTGTTTCTTGTATAAACACCGGTTTGTCTAATGAAAACGTTAGTAAGGCTGACATAAATGCTTTCGGAATGTTACAAATAACTCCCGTGACAAAACCCGGGTACGGAAAGCGACTCTACTCAATCATGTGGAGAACAAACAGACTGTAAAATAATAATGAGCAAGTCCAGGTAGTTACGTTTTAAGGTGAACATTTTTTATGACGTGAAGTTGATAAAATGAAAGGGAGTATTATATAAGCATGTCTTGTTTATGCAATCCATTGTGTGATGACATTTACAAGTTTAGCCAGTATCGTATATAGCAAATACGCAAAGATTTAAATTTGTTTTCTGTCTCTTTTTCAGTACGCCGACAATGTAATGCTATAAACAAAATATTCTGAAAATCATCTTAGAAGTCTTTTTCTTTTTTTGTGAGACAAAAGATCACGAGAACTCACGAGACATTACATTGATTTATTTGTTTGTTTGTTTGATTGGTGTTTAACATCGTACTCAAGGGTATTTCACTTATATGACGACGGACACAAA
>JARFOD010039162.1:0-10315 GCA_031763545.1 Mopalia muscosa | reverse complement strand
TGTAAGAACTTGTTTTCCCGAGATGTCACTCTACTGTGCCAACGTGGGCTCAATTGCACGTGTCTCATAAGGTCACGGGACTAGGAACTCCAAGAAACATGCTTTATCCTTGATGTATGCTCGCACCAACTGTGCACGTCGGAGTCGCTGTGTGTCAATATATCTTTGACAACGCATTTACCTCTAATAATAATAATATCTCTTGTATTAAGTTTCGAGAAAATAGTTAGAAATTTATGAGTGTGAAGTTTGTTTTTTGACTGAGTATATTTGTTTCATTATGTTTAGTCGAATGTCCATGCTATCGTGAAATGTATTAAACATTCCGAAGTTTGAACTTATGAGAAAAAAAGAGTTAGAATTTCGTATGAGTTTCCGTGAAAATTTAAATATCAGATACAAACAAAATATGGAGTGCTATTTGGATGTGATTTTGATTAGATTGTTTTGTATATAGGCATAGAACATCAAGGTATCTCTATATATAGGCTGCTATAGCTATACCATGCGACATAAGCTCCAGTATAGTGACTTTTTTTATTCTGAATGAGAAAGCCTTATATTGACTGATTTCTTTATTTTCAAAAGCGCTATTCTAAAAGATGTATCTAACAACAAACAACTTATTTATTTTTTTATTGTTATTTTTGTTTATGTATTAGGTGGCCATATAGTCGGAAAGACAAACTGTGATGACATGTGTTTTAGTAGTGGAGGTTTCAACGGTTCATATGGGCCAGTAGTCAATCCTGTCAGCGAGCGCCACCTACCGTCCGGATCGAGCTCCGGGAGTGCGGTTTTAGTGAGTATAGGTGTTAAGTTTTCGTATGTAAAGCAGTTAAACATATTCCTCTAGTACCACTGTTTCTCTGTTTAATGTGCAGACACCCAGGTGCAGACAAGCGAATCTACATACAAACTGGTTTCCTCCAAAAAGTTCTCAGTTTCTTCCACCATAACTAACACCTGCATCATTACAACTGAAATAACCTTATGAAAAGCGACGGAAAACAAGAAGCAAATTCAAGCAATGTATTTGAGAAAAAGTTATGAATTCTATGTAACTTCGAGTTTCCACACTACCATCAAATTTTTCTTTTCTTCGCTTATTTAGTTCCGAAAATTTGCACTAATTAGCATATTTGTTTTACCGAAATTAAAACAGCGACTTGCGATTCAATTTGATACAAAGAGGTTCAAGATTTATTCGCCTTGCTGATTTAAAACATAATGAACTACTGATTTTCTTTGGCACACCTCGTAAACGACTTATAATATTCGTGTGGTTATGTTACCCAAAGAAAACTGTTGGCTCTCTGATAAAATAAACAATGGTGTGAGTAACAATTATTAAATTGTTTGTATGATTGGGGTTTAACGTTGTACTCAAGAGTATTTCACTTATATTACGACAGATTGTCCACTTTACACTGCACCTAGCCTTATTAAGGTGGAAAAGCGATAGGAGCTTCGTAAAAACCGCCCCTTGATTGCCGGAGCCACACGATGTGACTCGCTCATATACCTGATGGATGACAGGCGGACTCGATCCCGTGAACGGTACCTCGAAGCCGGTTCAGTTTAGTAAGCGAACACGCTACCACTAAGCGACAGCGGACGGCTAGTAACAAGTATTAAAATTGTGTTATAGTTAGCTGCTGGAGAGATTGACCTTGCCATTGGAAGTGATCAAGGTGGCTCCATACGATGCCCAGCCTCAAACTGTGGAATTGTTGGTCTAAAGCCCACATTTGGACTGGTACCTTTCACCGGATCAGTGTCGCACAATCCGTGTGTTGATCACCTTGGTCCCATGGCCAGGACTGTTCAGGACTGTGCTCTTCTTTTAGAGGTAATAAAATATAAGAAATGATAAAGAGGTGGAATTTGCTTATTGAACATTTAAGCTACACTAACATAGCGACATGTTCTTCGTTTAACGGGTAACACGAAAATGCCTTTGTATTGTATCTGATAAATATATGTAGAAAAGTTAACTGATGAATGATTTGAAATGTTCTTGATAATAGTATATGTATTGACAAACGAACGTGGTATCATTGGCATTCGAAGTCGATTAATAAAAGTTTTGATTTTTAAACTACTCTTTCTAGGCTCGAAGCCCTCCATATGAAAAATAAAGTAAATGGTTGACGACTCCAGCGCATACTAGAACTCATGTAGTTTTTCGAAGTTGAAGGAGCAATACTTTTAAAAACAACAGATTGGCTAGTGGGGTTTACAGGGTGTTCCAATATGGCTGATTAAAATATTACTTTGAACTACCCCCTTATCTAATGTGATTGTCTACATTTCTTTGTGTAGTAAAACGTTTTGTCGGGAACACGAAAAATATACAAGAGGAAGTCTGACCCGGAAGATTTTTGTAAAGTTAATCAGGAATAGATCACCAATAAAAAGGACACTTACCCTAGTTTCGGATGTAGGATCTTGTAAAGAAATGTATGGTTCTTGAATGGTTCTTGATTGTTTCCAGGTGCTTGCTGGGTTTGATAACGGGCGTGACCCTAGACAGAAAGGAGAGTTTGAAGTTCCCGAATATTCTAAACTGGTATGTATATATCGAAGTAGAAATATATATTAATTGTCCATTATAGTTAATTGGATAATACAGAAAACAAATCTCTTTCTAATTTTACAAGAAAATGTTTCAGATTTTTATTTTTACTCAATAGAAAATTTATACGCCTTCTTAAACATATCTTTACTATTTTATTGCCTTTATGCGGATGTGTGTGTGAATATCTTACTTTATATATATATATATATATATGTGGTACTGAACAACTATATTTATGAGCACGTTTTAGCTTTAATAAATTTGTATTTGTATGTATGTCAATGAAAACAAAAAAGTGGTAGTTTGTACACAAATGTATTTAAGCATAACCTTTTGCTTAAATTAAAATAGCTGTACTAACGTTTTACTAACGTGAGGTCTTTGTCATAACCGACCCAGACCAGCACAAACTAGCCGGGGTCGGTTGTGACAAAGTAAATTTGATTTCACACATTGCCCAAGGGTTATTAAAGGTAAATTAACATTTCTGTAATAGTGAAGAAAGGCTATGGGGTCGTTACATTGTAGTATTTCTAATGTCGACCAAGAACATTTCTATGCCAGTGCTCCATCACGAGCCTACTTTAGGCGGCTGTAGCTACCGGGTATTTTGTGTTCTATTCGCCTATACATGCGACTGTTATACAGCCTGGTTTATGTCTCTTTTTTGGAGGGGCGGCTGTTATATCAGTGTCTTAAATAAAATGCATGTACAGTCGGCCGCTCAAATACAGCGTGATTGATGTCTCTTATAGGCAAAATCTGATAGTTTGGTGACCTTTTAATTACGGCTTCTAGTGTCAATGTTTAACAAATATAGATTGCTTACCTTGTGTAAGTTGCTGTATTTACAGCGTTTAGTTTTCTTTAACTGGATAGTGGTTTATCTATCCGTTGTCATATGAGCAAAATGCCCTTGAGTACGACGCTAAACCCCAATCAAGCAAACAAGTAAAATTGGATTATCTAGTGTACCGAAATCGCTCTTAGCTCCTGCGAACATCCACATGTTGAAATCGTTTAGATTAAGAAGGATGCGCTTTATGACTGAAACGTGAATACAATTTACTCTACAGCTATATTATCTCTAGAAATGGTTAAGATGGCGGCTATCGCTGAACGTATGAAGTTGTTGATGAAGAACTAATGATTTATGTAAATGAAGAACGTATACGTTTAGAAAGGACCAACAAAGTAGAAGATAAAAAGTCAGAGAAACGAGCTCACGAAAGAGATTTAATGGGAATAGAGTTATTTGTTTTAGAAAGAGAACAGCCTTCCAAGTAACGATTCAAACACCTGCCAACTCAAAACGTCTTAAGTAGACCATATCGAACGATATGTGGACCTCCGGAACAGGGAAACGCGCTCTGTATCATAGGTTTCAATTAACTGAAGACGATTTCAGGAAAATATTCGCTATGTCGAGTTCTGAACCGGATGAACCTGCGGTAAACTACGCTTTCCGCATAGGAACTTGTTTAGATATCCGGATTGACCTCTCCGGGGGTCAGAAAGACTTTAATGATCTTTGTCAATTAATATTTTAAGAACAGTTTGTTTCAAACACACAAAATGACTAAGCTGTTTTTATACGGGAGCGGTAGCCCAAAACTGTTTCAGAAACCGTAAATTTTCAGAAACATTTATGGAACTCGATACGGACTCACACGAATCGTCCCAACAGTCCACATCCCAGTATCGAGACAATCTTTACA
The DNA here is from genome assembly GCA_031763545.1 of Mopalia muscosa. Taxonomy (NCBI): domain Eukaryota; kingdom Metazoa; phylum Mollusca; class Polyplacophora; order Chitonida; family Mopaliidae; genus Mopalia; species Mopalia muscosa. The sequence goes on along the minus strand of JARFOD010039162.1, from coordinate 6,016 downwards.
AGTTGATCCATCAGTGCAGTCTCACAAAACAATTAATATAAGCAGAAGTCTATTAACTAGAAGTATGTAAAGGCTATACAGTAATGTTCACGGCATTGTAGACCAGCAAGAAACGGGGACGTCACATTTCAGACATGTGTCTTTACTTGTGAGGAACTCTGTGTAATTCATCCCTGAGCAGCAACTGTAGTATAGCAATTGTTTGCTTCAAACGAATGGCTTAATATTTGTCAATTTAGTTGCTGTTTATGACACATATTGCATTAGCTAAATGCGTTTCGTTTATTGAGAAACATTATGATCGAGAAATGCCAGAATATTCTCATAATGCATCATTTTAAGGATACTCTAACTCCCAGTTTCCGTGTATTGTATATTGAAGACTTCTTCACTGACGCCGCATGTGGTTAATTGGTGTTAGCCTGTTCAGAGATTGATCACAGCTTCAATGGAATTCAACTAACACTTGACATAGTCAGCCGTGGTCAATTTTATAGAAAAACTGGTATATTTCATAATATCTATGCAGTATTACTTGCGAAATATACATAGAATGACTCAATTCGATATTATAAACAAATTGTGAAAAAATTAGATTGAATTACTTCAAAGAATTGAGCACGAAAGAGGTAAAACTGTCGTAAAATAGATCAGAAATACATTTTATCCATTTTCTCTGCTTTCATTTTTCAGTGTACCGTACTTGGAAAAATGCCTACTCCTCAGTTGTTTTTATACCTATACAGAACTGATTTTTTGCACATTACATCTTAACATATAAAACTAAAAAACGGTCATTCAGATTTTCAATATCTTTTTTCGTTTTTTAGATAAGGTTATAAGAATTTGAAATTTCACTATTTTGACTCATTTTGGGGATTTTTGACCTTTAGCCCAATATTGCCAAAAAACTAAGACAAATAGGAAAAAACTGAATGATCGTTTTGGGGTTCACATAATGTATTATACGTTGCTGTAAGATTGAACAGTTTACATAAATAGTGTAAAAGAAGTAGTAATTTGAAAAAGAGGTAGCAAAAATGTTTTCTGTTAGTTTTAGAAAAAAATAATTTACTTATTAATATTCTACAATAGAATATATATACATGTGTTGCAAAATTCAAAGTAGTTTAGAAATAAATCGACGAAACGTAAAAACAGTCTGTATGGTGGGGTTAGAGTATCCTTAAATGTAAAAAGAATAAGTTACTCAGACCTTTATGGAACCACCCTCTCGTCCCCGCCCATATTTCATGTTAACTTCATAACACACGTTCAACAAACCGGGTGTTTATTTCAACCATACAGTTTGTAGTTTAACCAAAAAGTAACTGTTGTAACGAATACATTTTCTGATTTAAACAGAAACCAGCTAGCTAACAATTACTTTTTTTAATCTATCAAACTGCGAGCTATTGCAAAAAGGATATTTTCTAATTTACCAAGAGAGGATAAATAGTAAACAGTATCTTTCTGAAATGAACGGAAACAAGCTATTCTAACCATTGGTTTGCAGATGTAACAGCCATAATGACACTCTCCCGGGAAATCCGAAAAGGACAAACTGTTTTACCGTGTGAGACTGCATACTGTTGTAATCTAGGACAGGTGCTTGTATTCACGGGGATCAGCGTAACCTCGGCGCTAACTTAATCTACGCCGGCCTTTGTAGGGTGTTTTATTATGGAAGTGAATCTTGCACTAGGTCGGAAAGATTTGCTCTAATGGCAGCAGCATAGGCCTATAAGAAACAAGCGGTTGTAAGTCTATGTGATCGATTGATTGATTGCTTGATTGGTGTTTTACGCCACATTCAGCGGTATTTCAGCTGTGACGTGCAATTTTATAGAACAGAGAGCAAGCTGAATGAATCGTCAACATTTTGCCTCATTCTATTAAATAAAATATTTATTTCAAAGGAAGTTAAAAAATATATTGAGGTTACATAAATGGAGGGGGAATGACCATGGTATAGTACAATAACCCTGAATACCAATAACAGCTCGATGAATCTGACACGATAACAGCTCACCATGGGAACAGGAATCTGTCACAGTAACAGCTCACTGTGAATACAGGAATCTGTCACAATAACAGCTCACTGTGAATACAGGGATCTGTCACAATAACAGCTCACTGTGAATACAGGAATCTGTCACAATAACAGCTCACTGTGAGTACAGGAATCTGTCACAGTAACATCTCACTGTGAATACAGGGATCTGTCACAATAACAGCTCATTGCCTGATTTGCCCGTTTGAATATATTTTTAATATTGATTTGGGCGTAAATGCCGACCTAGCCTGCTAAAGCTCCTTCATGCGGGCAGCCACAACGGGTAAAGGTTCCAGACTGACGAATAATTAACCTGATATAGATGAGAGCGAATTCCCGAATGTTGTTGGGCTGTGGTGTGCTTCGTGCTAAGCTTCAATTAGGCCTTACGCGCGCAGTAATAAGACCGGATGCACAGTGCCCACAAATGTACAACACCAACGTTAGACATGAATCGAAAAAGAAAAATGTCTCCCAGCAGTTACAACAAGAGGTCTGTTAAGGCATCGTTGTCAAGACTTACGTCCTTTCGTCACGTGGTCTCTCCTCAATCTATACCACGTGTCAGTGGTCTAATTCTCACGATATCTGGCAGAAAAACAATAGGATCAAATATCATCCAAATGTCAGCTTTCTATTTCCTTTCTTCTCCGCATAAGGACATAGCGGAACCGCTGTTTTAAGTATTGCACCCAGCCTTTGCCGCGGAACTGGGCGTAACCTAACATAAACTCTCCCGTATGCATCTATTATTTAAACTTTTAAATGTGACATTTTAATTTCCCACAATTTATCTATAAAAAAAATCGTGTGCCCCAAGTGAAGTATAATGGAAATTGCGACCTCCAATTTTATATAAGATAATTGTTGATTCCCACAAGAGGCGCTTTTTTAAAAAACGGTCTCCCTTTTTTCAAGCCGCAAACCATCTCTAACTAAAATAAAGATGAATTTGTTTCGGATTAGCCCATCTCGAGAATAAAAAAAAAAATAATTGAAATATTATGTCATCATGCCTTTAAACAATAAATTGGAAGTAAAGCGTAGAATTTTCTACATATAGATTTTTAAGCTAATATCTTGATTCAATCTGACTTATACACCTTACAAATTGAGCTTAACTTCGTGTGTATTTATTATGGTATAAATGAAAAATACGAATAAAACAATTACACTAAAATTTTACCTGTGCTCTTTAATATATATATCCAACCCTTTCTATAGCGAGAGCACTTTCAACTTCACAATTCAGGAACTTTCGTACACTTGCTCTTTTTCCTGATCGGTTGTTTGTTTCGGTTTTTTTTTTTTTTTTTTTTTTTTTTTTTTTTTTTTTTTTAGTTTGTTTGTTTGTTTTTTTATTTCTTTGTTTGGTTGTTACCTTTTGTTTCTTATGTGACAAGCAGACACCTTTTATTCTGTGAATACCATACTTCTTGCATAAATATGAAATAATATTCCTTTCCATTTACGTAAAATACGTTTCATCTGTGCGAGAAAAAAAAAACCAATATATGAACAAAATAAAACAACGCATCTTAAAAGTAATTCCACTAATATAAAATATATGTTTTATTTCATATATGTGGGATAGAGTTAACCTAAAAGAATTAAACTAATGCTGTAAATAACTCTTATATCACATGTCAAATAAAATTAGTTTACTGAAATGAAATAAACGAATTGGAACCTATGCATGTGTGAAATAAACAGTTTGATTGAAATATATGCATAAATGACAAATGTATAAACCAGTAGAGACTACGCTTCATATATATGCAAAACATATCGGCATTATTTCAGCAGAACTTAGTTCCCTATCTGCGAGTGATGACATTTTTCTTTGGTAAAGTAACATTTATACCTAAACAACATTGATATTTAGGGTGCCAAATAAACAGTAGTTAACTCGTTTTGTTTGCAAACAATAAAAGCAACAGGCTTTTAATTGACATGGAATGCTGCTCCTTATACGATTATGCGGGAGAGATTGAATGTATTTTAAAGCAATCTTAACAACCTGGAATTATTAATGATAAAACAGCATAACTTTCGTTTTAAACTGACTGTACCGATGACAAAACGTTATGTCGCTTCACTTAAAATGTCTCCTCTCGTCAGGTAAATTAATTTATTAAGCTCGAATCAGTGGTTGTTGTATTAGTGTTAGAAAGGTGTCATTGGTAAGTAAGCCAAAGGGTATATAGACGATTAGCTTATATGTCAGGCACTCATTTTTGCTCTTGTGACACGAGGGTTTGACTGAATGAACCCCGAGCCTTCGGGAGATGTCCACGGTATACAAATACTTGGAAAGCGGAAGGAAGAGAGGGTATCAGAGAGCTGGACGACCTACGGCGACACCGCTCCACTTGAGCCCGAGACACTCTATTGTTACAGAGACTGGTCTCTACCAGCCATACACTTCTTAAAACCCTCTCAGAAGTCTGTTCGGATTTTCGCGATAAGGAAAAGGCTTTACTCTGGTTTTTAAGCTACACAGCAATGGAATATAGATTTGAAACTTGACCATTTGCTATTAAGGTTAGTCACTTAATTGTTTCCTTTTTTAAAAATTTTAGTTATTTCTTTATTTTTTTTACAATATGCGTTTTTGTTACGTAAGAAATTAATATTATATGTAATAAATTGGTTAAACCGTACTCTATTCGTATGGTATAGCAACTGTTATTTGCCATGTGACTTCCATACGGCTGGCCCGTGTTTGCTGCTGTCAAATAAACCACCGAATGTATAATACAGGAACTAGCTATTGTTTTACACTAAATAAACTGAGGGTAAATGCCAGGCTATTACCTCGGAACGCTATTTACCAATCTCATACAAAGATATAAGTGTTGTAATTACCTACTGCGTCTGTCAAAACCGTTTACAATTGTCAGTCGCTGTTACAGTTTTGTATATGTAAGTTATAGAGTTAAATGTTTTGCATGTAGGTATACCTTACACAAGTCACCAGCCCATCCTTGCTTGAAACTGGTCATTTTGGCCCAATGACATGGAAAGTACCTCGGTACGAAATACTAAACGCTGTACGTTCGAAAAGTTCAAATCGTTGAATGTACCCCGTGTGTTATGCTATAACCGGTATAAAGTTGGGTTTGCTCGTTTTTGCGTCTAACATTTGGTGTTTAAATCATAATGTTACAAACTCATGTTGCAATTATAAAACAAATTTAGTTTAATTGTTAGTACAGTTATTGCATGATTTCCATTACCTCCCCTGTGAGTATTTTTGAGATTTTTAGACATCTATTTATATATGTTGAGTGATTAAATGGCATCGATCGATATTTTACCAGGAAGTCATCTTAAAGTTGTTATATATCCAATTATGCTGCATTTTAATCTGAGGTTGCATTATTTGTGAATTATCTTATAGTAAAATATCATCAAAAAATCTGAGCAGCCTAAGATCTAGTCTATGATTCATGTCCACTGGCCTTATGGTTCATGTCAATCACCATAAGGTGACATGACACTGACCTAATGGCTCATGTCAATCACCATAAGGTGACATGACACTGGTCTAATGGTTCATTTCAATCACCATAAGGTGACATGGCACTGATCTAATGGTTCATGTCAATCACCGAAAGGTGACATGACACTAGCCTAATAGTTCATGTCAACCACCATAAGGTGGCATGACACTGGCCTAATGGTTCATGTCAATCACCATAAGGTGACATGACACTGGCCTAATGGTTCATGACAACCACCATAAGGTGACATGACACTGACCTAATAGTTCATGACAATCACCATAATGTGACATGACACTGTAATAATCGTTCATGTCAACGGTCATAAGGTGGCATGACACTGGCCTAATGGTTTATGTCAATCACCATAAGGTGACATGACACTGGCCAAATGATTCACGTCAATCACCATAAGGTGACACGACACTGGCCTAATCGTTCATGTCAATCATCG
>JARFOD010039161.1:11203-23773 GCA_031763545.1 Mopalia muscosa | reverse complement strand
AACAATTGTTTTACTTTTTTGTTTTAAAGGACTTTTACTACTTTTGAACGTCCTGAACCACCCTGTTGGGCACATTTCCAAGAAACTTCTTAAGTTACATAAGAAAAGAATATTTACCAAAAACATAAGAAAAATTAAGTGCCTGCCATGTGACATCTTAAAATAGGCTATAACTTACGAAGTTTCATGAAAGTGTATTTTTTATCGTAAGTAGGACTTACGAAATAGTTAAGCAAACAAACTTACGAAGTTTCGTGCCTGTGTGCCCTATAGTATAAATTTGTGTCGGATTACGTAAAAAAGCATCTCCTGGAATAGCAGATGTACAAAATTTTCCTAAATTACGGAAGGGGTTACACCCCCTTCCGCTCCCCTCGCCCTTACAGGGCTCGGCTCCGTCTGTGTGGTCGAATTTTGCCACCCCCCCCCCCCCCATTATTTTTGGCGGACGCCCATGATGTTGACGTATAAACGTCGGAATAAAAAAACTGGATGTGGCGTCCCTTTATTAACAGAGCATCCGGGCACAAATATGTCCATGCACCTGGCCACCCAGATTGGATGTTCTAAGAATGATGACATTGACAGAAGTAAAGGTATCACTTACTATCCATCCGGAATACACTGAAGGGTGACAGCCTCATTTAACATGGCCACAGCCTTATCAGCTGGGGTGAAATACGAAATGGACGGGTCTCGAGGTGGTATAGCACCACCCGCTACAAGAGAAAAATTACTCACGTTATGTAATTATAATAACTCCTGAATCCCAGATATACGTTATAAGAAATGCACAACATGTTTGACCAAATCTATATCCGGAAGCTAACTTGCATCTCCCTATTGCACACACCTTGTATTTCTGACACGCTATTATTTTACCTAAATACGATGGGTATGTTTGTGTATTCTGCATGGGAAAATAAAATAGGTTGTATTGCGATCTGAAGTGGAATGAAATATAAGCTTAACTGACCGCTATTAATGAAAATAAAGTTTAACAAACGGAAACAGCAAAATCATATCGAATAGTATAAAAGAACTGCAATCTCAAGTCACAACTGATATTGACTTATTGATCGATTAATTAAAAAGTCATCGGAGATGGTTTTTCGGTCATGACATGACGGTAAATTTCAGTCGGTGAGCTCATCTACATAACTAGTGCACCCCAGGTGGCTTTGCCTTCATATTTGCCTACATTCCTCGTGTTTATTGCAACACCTCAAATGTCTTAATTTTCATTAAAAAATGGTACGGTGAAATAATAGTGTACACTTACTCTGAGCAACTTCAAGTCGAGTGTGACTCCCGTAAACCCGCACCTGAGCAATGGTGTTATATGATGAACACCTGTAGACTTCGTTCCCAGCCAGATCGTCTGATTTGACAACGTTTAGGAAATGTAAAGAGCCTAGAGAACACAAAAAAAACCATACCATTTAAGAATTTGTTGTTTAATTTTGAAAAAACAAAGTGGAACGATTGGAATAAAATAAACCAAACCAACGTTACATACTTCTCCCTCCATTTTGGTCAAAATTCCAATATGACCAGAAGAAGCACATGCATCCATGTATGACGTGTCGAATACTTTTTCCCGTAAGTAAAATAAATAACGGATAAAATCTTTTTTCGGTATTTTGGATATGTGAAGTGGAACCCTTTGTACATATGCGAAAGTCATTTTCACATGCGTGACTTCAATTTGTACAGGAAATATTGTAGCAATTGGTATACAGTATTCAGATGACACTTAAAACTATCTATAACTTGTTATAATATTTGTGTCTGATAAAAAGGTATAGAAGATAGATAACGAACACATTGACAGATCACTGGAATAAGCCCATAAGCCGTGCATGTGTCGCTGTGTGACGAAATGTGTCTAAAACAGTAGATGTAGAACGCAGCAAATGCGTTTTTCCTGAGCTGCCGACGGAATATGAAAATAGTCGGATTTTTTAATTCCGACCATACAAGTAGCTGCATCAGAAACTGTAGAGTAGACCCAAAGCTTGTGACACTGAAAGTAACGCTTATATTGCCATGAACAGCTTTAATAAGAAATAACTCTGGATATATAAGAACTGTTTTCCTTTAATTAGCTCAAAAGCAAAAAAGCAAAAAATCCTTAGACCCTGGGTTACTGTGGACTTCTTACTTCCATACCCGAAAATTTTTTTTTTACAGAAAACAAATATAATGAAGTGACCATATTATAGGTTAACAGTACAGAATATACAGAAACAAACTGACAAAAACCCTCCGTACAGCTAAAAGAGAATATTTCGAAAAAGAATTTAATAAATACAACTCACCACTCTGATCAAGGACGATCTTCGTTGACGTTGTAATTGCATCGTTTTCTTGGCGAAACCATTCAATGAGGGCTGTAGGTGTGCTTATGGGCTGGCGACGACATGGCAAGATGGCGTGATCTCCTTCGTTGGCTCGAACAGTGGCTACCGGTAGAGATTGGTAATTTTCCACTTCTGGAATATAAAGTAATGTTTTATTAGAATAATTAGGTTTAATTTGGACTTTAAAGTGGTGCTTAAGTTGGTAGGTTGTTTTGTTTCGTTGGAACGTGCAGCCTCGCGAGGATATTCACGGCATAGCTTTATATTATTAAGAAGACATGAACTTACTTACATCGCGAAATTATCGTTTTTTCGGTCTGTAAAATATATTTTGCAGTTGAAGCATAAATTTTGCTTCTATTCTTATCTCTTTCTAATCAGATTGTGATGTGGTGTCCACATCACAATGAGCCACACCCACTGACGGTGCTCGTCGATCTTAATTAAGTATTGGAACGAGGTCACTGAAAATGTCTGTCGAACATTTATTTTATTTCACTTAATCTCACAAGTCACTATAAAGTTTTTTAATAATCAGGTGCATGTGGGGCAAGAACTACAGACACATGTAAATGTAATTAATTCTATCAAACGTGGAGCTCAATGGACAAGCCGTTGATGTTTGCCAACGTCCATTTTACCTTTACCTGTGCGAACTGTCTATTGCACTCCACAACCAGCAAGTGTCTCTGTATACAAAACCACTGAACATATGCGCTGAGCTAGGTCGATGTTTTTTTTCATAATTATGTTGCCAAAATTGAATCACTTCGAACAGGATATGTTATGCATCTAGGGCATTTCAGATTGCAGTTGTTTAGGCGGTATCTAAAGCCGCGGTCCTGAAACTGACTCTGTCTGAGGATTAAGATTAAAGATGTTCAATGGGAGGTTTCAATTGGATGTTTCAAAGTCGAGAACGAGCTTTGCATTGCCCATGTGTGTTTGATTGGGGCTCAACGCCCTACTTTAGATTATTTATAAGTACTAGCCCAATAGGTGAAGGAAACTACCCTTGACGCCACTGGTAAGAAACAAAGACAAGACAGAACAAATGCTGAACAGGCACAGTACGTTGTACAAAGACAAGTATATATTTCCAAGAGAATAGTCCTGGGCTCACTTGCACAAAGCCATCTTAAACTAAGGTGACCTTAATTTCTCCCTTTGGCCTAAACTAAGGAGATGTGCCTCTTTCACAAGGCCCCCTTAGCCAAGGGGGGGGGGGGGACATTTTTCCTCTTAAGTAACACCTTAAATGTCAAGCGCTTTAAGTGATGAAGATCCCTATTGCCCCGGTGCTTTTAAAGCTATAGGGAAACATGAAGCTGGTATTTTTGTGGAGTACTCGTCTACACTCTTAGAGCCCTCGTTTGGTCCTGTATGGAACCCTCACAATAACTGCTCCAAATGTTCATCCATTTTGTTTGTATCAAAGAACTGTTCTGCAGTAATGGTTCCATTAAGAACCATCCTTGTTTCAATTATTGTCATCCTTCCATAAAATATCTTACGGAATTTACTGTGAAGATAGGTAATAATATAAAAACATACCAGCTTTTTTTATTTCGACCGTGGTTGACATAGCTGTCCCGTGTTCGTTTATGGCGAAACACTGATAGAGGCCGATGTTCTTGTAATCCGGAACCTTTAATTCCAGACGCCCTCCTGTCACAATCACATTTTCCTCTGCATTGGTCGTAATGTTCTTACCATCTTTGTGCCATTTATAGCTGTAAATTTAAACGAAAAGTATAAAATTGTATTGCAGTTGTAGCGTATGGTCGGTTGACAAAGATAGCAGTTCCCCTGATACCCGGGGCTTGTCTTACGAAGCATGCCTAACTAACATTGGACGTTATTACAAATATGTCCCAATGCTTGCAGCACTGGACGTCATGGTAACAACGTCAAACGTAGGCTATGCATATATCTTAATACTAGCCCACGCCTACATGTATTTCAGGAGGAGGAGCCTAGGGGAAAAAGCCTAGTCAAACGGGTCAGCAATGTTGCTTATCTCCGCTATGTTGTACCTTTAAGGTACTGTTTAATTATTCCTACGGTACAGATAAATAAATTATAAAACTTAGACCATATTATTAATTTTAAAATAAAGCTATGATAACTCGTTAAATATGTTCTATTTATCGACAGCTCTATCGACGGCGTCACTGATTGGTTAACCTCAGAGCACCACTGCCGACGGGAAATAATCTCAATACTAAAACGCCTTTCACAAGAAGTGTCTTCTCTTGCGATATTAGGAAGTTAAATAGTTCGTTTTTTTTCAAGAGCTTATACTGTTCAATTAGGTCAAGCTAACTGGAGTTCACGAAAGGTCACAGTTTCAGTTCTCCTGTAAAAACACAGGTGACATCAAATTCAGCTAAAACAAGCAACATTTGTCCGATTTTCTTCTGTATTGATGTCGTAAGTCACATTTGTACAGTGAAAATAGCAATTTCACTCAAAGTTTAGTATTTTAATGCAATTTGTTGAATGGGCGTGCATGTCTCCTTTGGTCATGTAAAAATGGACGCAGTCCGGAAACTTCGGTTCGTCGGCAGAAATCTTCAGCTTTTACAATTCAGAATTAAGAAGCAGCTCTGTGATTGGTCAATTTAAGGAAACCAATCGACATTGTCAGTGGGGTGATTGCGTTAGGCCTCAATATAGCGACAAACAAAAAACGGGCAGCGTTTTTGAGACCTCGTTTTAGTTAGATGGGCACAGTGCAAGGCTGCGATTTTCTGTCGCATATTTGCCACACCCGAGGCGATTAGTGGCTGACAGATGGCGACGAGTGTATGTTATCAAACAAGCGTGATCCCTTGTGACTAGTTATGTTGCGTGTCTAGATTGACGTTTCTTAGAGATCTCGTAGAGGTAAATTCAGGGCTTGAGGAGAGTCAGACATTTTGATTCAGTTTAGGTTACATTTTGGGCCTGAGGTGGGCCAATTATTGTGGGCCATTGTTGGGTACATTTCGGGCCTGACCAGGGTATGGCAGAATGAGTCAGTGTGTGGTACAGTGTAAGTCAGTGTGCTGGGGCCTCCGTGGCGGAGTGGTCTAGAGTTTTCACTCTAGTGAGTGTAAGATTCTGGTCTACATATCCCCCTCGCATCTGGGGACGCGTGTTCGATTCCTGCGAACCGTATGTGGGTTGGTATGCCGGCAACCAGCGGAAGGTCGTGGGTTTTCTAGGTTAATTTACTACACAGTTTCCCCCCACAATAATGCCGGGCAATGATCTGTAATTGGGATTTAATCCTGTTGATCTCACATCGGATGAATGAAGAATAAAGTACAATCAAGCTGGACATGTGATCATCAACCACGAAGGACCGAGGGGCTACTTTGACTCAAATTAAACCTTATATTACTGTAGCTTGCCTTGGTTGGGGAACTCCATCCGCTGTACAATCTAATACTTTCTCGTCATTACTGGCCCGGTAATATATAATCTTTGCAAACCCACTGTTAATTGTGGGTGGCTGTGACGCTGAAATACAAAAGAAAAACATATGTAAAGTTTTGTGAGTACAAGTCATCTTTATGATCGTAAATCTTTATTTTTGACACCAATGTAATTCAGTGGCCTGATTTCTCTTAATGCATTTTCCTCTACGCGAATTCTGGAGATACCAAGTATATGTAGATACAATGCTGTTCACAAAGGTGTAATCTACACCACATGAGTACACGGAGTAAATTAACCTTGCACAGTTATCCACCGATGCACCAATCATATTTGTTTTTTTCGGGTTTTATCTCTGTGTTTATTAGATACACCAGCCACCTAGGATATGTTGTCAATTTAAGTGTTAAGTTTGTAGAAAGAAGACTTGAGCTTTCAAGCCATGTCCTTCGAGTTACGAAAGTTGAGTGCCCAGTGATCACAAATTTCAAATAAAAATTACATAACTAATAGTTAGTTTTTCAAAATGACAATGAATTTGAAGAAGAATATGCCAAATACCTCAGCCGAATTACTGAAGCATTATTATTTTGCTTTCTTTGCTGAGGTTCATGAACTAGATATCCGGTCTTCTTTTCGAATACAAATCCCCTTGGTGTGTAGGCTTAACGAGAATTGAGCGCCACCAGCTTGATAGGGGAGTGTGTGCTTACCATTCACCTGAACGTCCAATAGAGATTTGCGTTTCACACATAGAGGTATTTGACATCTCATAGCCTTTGTCTTTCATAGTAGAGTATAAAATATGTTTTAAAACAGGAGGTAAAACATAACTAACCCTGAGCGTTACATGCATTTATGAAATAGGCCAATACCAAAACAACCCTCAAAATCATTGTGAATATTGGGTTGTCTCCTCTGCGTACGGAACTCTTCAGCTTTTGGAACGTTCAAATCGTCAATCTGAAAAAATACAACACACAGTTTGAAACACATATTCTGAGAAACGTAATAATAATGCTGGAATCGTGGAAGAAATTTAAAAAACTATAGGTTGAAATACGGGTTACTGTGTAATTGTTTGGTTGGTTTTGAATTATTATTTTGTTTTAAATCTATATATTTATGATATTTTATAGATTGATTTAATGCAGAGGACAAGCATACACCTTCATGAAGTCAGGTTTCTCATCATGGACGTGGTGATGCCTGCTCTCAGTAAATATCTGGTTCACAGCGTCTGATGAAAGAACGTCAGTTCTCGAGGTTGTCGAAATTATTTATTTCTAAATATCCAATTACAATCCGATATAAGTCGTCTTTTAGTCTCACTCTTATCAAAGGCATTGGAATGATACCAACAAATGCTGTCTGTAAGGGGCCTAAAATGACAATATCTATATTGCCTCTGTTCACAGTGGCCATGCTCGTACAATCCTCGAAAAACCATCGAGTTTTATCAGTGGCTTTAATGAATGTATGTGTATACAGCGGTAGCCACTGGGTTATGAGTGTGGGACATTGCAGTCCGATATTTCAACGTTTACTAGAAATGGGATGTACTGTCAACAATCGTTATGAAATAAAAAGGTGATAGGTAGAGGGTTGGGGTCGTACCGGACAGGAAGCATTGAGTTTTCTTTGGTTCACAATCCGAAATAGGTTATGGGTTTAATTATATGCTCTGTATATATTTTTTTACACCTTTGTTCAGTGAATACTTCTAAATTACAAAAAAAATATAATGGTGGGTATATAAAAATATATCACTAGCAATTCGCGAAAATGAAAAAAATAAGTAGGTCACAAATAAGCTATTTTCATGTAGGTCATTAGGACAGTTTGGTCTCAATGCCAAATGAAGATATAAGCGGAAGATATTGACCGTTAACCGTTATTTGCTCTTTATCCGTTGAATCGGCAAATATACCATTTTACTCCCTTTGAGGATTCAACAAAGCAGTTTTATATTTTAGTCAAAACGCTATAGCACCCTCATATTTCTCAGTTTTGAATCTAGTCATTTTATATTTAGGCACTAATAATGTAAGCATGTAATAACTAAACGAAACTGTTGTTCCACTGATAAATCTAGTAAAATACACAAGGCGTATAATTCTGATGACTGAGAACTTCATGTCTACAGGACGTTTAAACAATTTGTTATAATATTAAAATGTGCAACTTAAAAACAAAATGAATACAGTGGACAAATGATCAAATTTACTGTTTGGACTTAAGTCAGACTATGCTTTGTGGAATTGATCTCAGATCAAGAAAGTCGGTTATACTGATGACTGTTTCAAATATCTTTGGGGTATATGGATTAGAGCAGTCTACACATGGAACAGGCATGAAAATAAAACTTACAGTCGAAAACTAAATCAAACTGACGTACAAAAATTTTATAAAAAGGAAAACAAGCAAACATCTATGAAATGTTTATGTTCCCAATAAGTGCAAAACATGTAGTTATTTGCATATCAGCCAATTGGCTCACAGGTCAACGGAGGAACCAATCAATTTAATGTGTTATTTCTAAACCGTTGAATTAAGACTTAACAACTAAACTAGTTATTTCACCGATACCCCCTTTAATGCTGACCGACATTTAAGTGAAAATCCTTAAGCATCGCGTAATTACCCATTCCATTGTAAAATTATCGCCTGATGGTTCGTCAGTCGGCAACGAGAGGGTTTGCAAGTAGTTGCAAACTTTGGACACAATGCCGTACTCTACTGATATTGGCGTTGCACCCTTGTAATTTATGGACTTCGGGTGATACCTTATTTGTAGGCTGTCAAATATATTTGTACAAACACCTATCACTTTACATACCATGGTGAACAAAAAGGAACCCGGCTCAGTTTGAGGAAAACAAGCGTCTCAGTAATACTCTGTAACACCATTCGCACCTGTCATAAAATGTATTTACCGACCCCATATATTGTAAACGGACACACTTTATAATTGTGTCATCAATTGATTCGGCATGGAAGCTTGTACGGAGTTTCCTCCTGCTCTTGGAGCATGATGCTGGTTTGTTTGTGATGGTGCTGTATTGCGTCCTCTGATCGTCCGGTGTTTGTCCTATCTTTTCTGTGTTTATGGCCTGTTGTGTCGAAGATGGTCTCCTTCGCCCATTAAACTGGCAGGCCGTTATGTGAGTGTCCAATTTAAAATAAACCGAAATATTACTCTACTTTGTGAAACTCATCAGCGGGAATAATGCCATTTTAGGCGTTAATCGTCAGGCTATATTAAAGCTCTATAATTAAAAGAAATCGGAATAATAAAAACATTATACTTAATTTCAAGAGATCCTCTAGACAATCGATATATAAAACTGAGTTAACAGTTAATCATAGGACTTGCGCTACTGCATATATCATCAATATGTTGGTCGCATTTGACCGGAGGTTGTAAACGAAATTTGCGATCAATCTAGGGTTTTTCCGAGGTCAGAGATTGGCACATTGGCTTCGGTTTCATGATTTTTAACGGATATGTAGAACGATGTATTTCCTGCAAAAGTATAAAATTAGACTGTACATCACTCACGATATCTTTGATATTAATACAAAAAGCACTGGCCCCAGTACCGATCCCTGAGGAATCCCGGCAGTTACATCACGATAGTCCGACAAATGTCAATTTTTTTGTCACCGCTAACTGTCGGAAATTTAAGTTGCTTTAAATATAAATTGTCAATATAGTAACTGATCACGAGTGCCAATCGAGTTTAATTTATATAGCAGTCCCTGTGCAAAAATGTGTCAAAAACATTTTTGTTTTTGCCAGCTCTGTGTACAGAGGATGGGGACGAGAATCTAGAGAAATATTTACTATAAAATGCCCAAAAGACAATTAAATACAATTAAACATAAAATGCACTGATACCTTCACACAAAATGGCATATTCTCTTCTAAATGCCTCTTAAACAAGTTACAAAATGGCATGTATATATTTTTTTAAACGGATCAGATTTTTTAAGCTTTAATAATATACTATTATACTTTTATTCTTAAAATACATTTAATTTATTTATTGTAATTACATGAATATGTAATTAATTGTCACGTATTTTCTTTTTTTCGTTTTTTTGTTCACGTATGGTTATGTAAATTAAAGTAAAAACAAACTTTTGGAAACAAAAAAAAACAATCAATGAAAAAATCTATTATGTGATTGCCATGTCGCCAATCACATACTGCACTGACAGTATGATTGACTTCACATAAAACACACATGTATCTTAGGTAAAGTACGTCTCATACCTCAGACCTTATAGAGATAGGAGAACGGGTATAGGGCCTCTATCTTCCATCGAGAATATGTAATATCGATGTCAGTTGACAGCTCAACAGAAGGTATAACGGTCGTCAAGCAATAAAAAACCAGAAAGATTAGGTCGGAAGTCCTAGTAATGTGATACTGTACATTATTCACCGTCGGCCTTTCGACGTGGGATAATATAACATACCCACGCTAAATAATCTAGTTCAAAACTAACTGATTAACACGTTTTGGTTTTTGGGACTTTTTTCACAACTGAAGTCATTTGGATCAAAGGGTACACGTCGATAACACAGTTTTTGTCAAAATTTATAATAAATGTAGATGGTATTGCAACTTTTTGTTTTGGTCGGTTGAGAAATATAATATTTTTTTAAATTAAATTACAAAACTTACTTTTGGATCCAGTTGAATTTATATACTTTTCCACCAACCAGTTCCTGCTCAGAAGAATAATTTATACTCAATATGTTGTCACTGTTATATGTTAGTTGAAGGTTTAGGCACAAATCTTGTAAAACACATTAACATGATAAATTCATTTCAATAAAAATTACACCGCCATATTTCTTAACATGTTCCGTTTGGTCCCTACGATAATCCATACATATAGCAATGTTTTTCTTTATGGTATAACCCTACCTAGCACAACCCAGTACGACTCCTAGCCAGTCACCATGAACTAACAGGATATAGCTTTACAGTGAATCATTATGGTTTACATGTATGTATATCTAGTGGTTAAATTTACTGCAAATAGTGTAATATTCTGTTAGTTGTAATTATCTAGGAGAAGCGGTCATCCAAACAAAAGTAAATATGACGAACGTATTTTTTCCTTCCAAGAGTTCATAACAACCAAACTTTTATTTTATTTATTTATTTTATCATTTTTATTTTTCGAGGAGGCCTGAGGTGTACCTTTCTTAACAGTAGGGGTTTTGCTGGTTTTCTAATGAAATATGGGGTAGAGGAGGTTTGTCTAGCCTGGTGATGGGATGACGGAGGGGAGAAATTTAAGGCGTTTGCTGCTTCTTTCGAATAAGGCCGGACAGAGGGGAATGGGGGGGGGGGGGGGGGGTAGTGTTTATTAACTTATTAAGATAAGTCTCTTTTTAATAAGTTGAATTTATTGTCGTCAAATTTGCGTGGAATTTCTTGTCTGTTTAATTCCTGAGGTGTGGGAGTATTTGTTCTTGTTTTTTTGTAATGTGTGTTAATGTTGGTAGAGTGGGACGGGTGGTACATTGGAATTCATGGCTTAGACTATGGAATGGGGAATTATTACTTGTTCCAAATTTTACAGCTAACACGTCTGTAATTTGAGTGTTTACGGCTATTATCTAAGTAACCTAGCTATGAACAGACAATATTCTACAAACGAATCCAGTCATACTAAATGTATGTACCGGCCAATTCAGTTGTAACAGGACACACATTTTACTTCATGATTCAATCATTGTTTGATTTGTGATGAACTATCAACTTTGAACTCTCCTTTATCGGAGGTACAAACATTTTTGTTGCGCTTGCGCACGTCACCCCTACCTCCCCGAATCAGCCCAGGGCATGTCGGAACACCCCTCGGCCATTTCCGTACCGTTAATAATCTCGGGCGAGGAGTGTTTTTTTTTATTGGTCAATCACGGAAGGTACCTCGTATGGATTTACTTTCACCTTTGACTGAGTTATCCCCATGTTTATTGTTTATACCTGAAAGCTATTGTTGTGTTAATACGAGGTTGTTATTGAAACTACATTATTATTAAATTACTAACAGAAGACAAAATTTGTATTATTGCAACAAATCATACATAAGCACTTAAGCAAGGAACGGTGATTTATTCAAATGTCATTTTACCTAAGAAACGGGCCTTGATTGGCGTGTTTTTTTTTAAATAAATCCGCGGAATACTTTGGTTAACTTCCACGCATGCACAAAAAACATCCAGCGGGTAATATTTCACGTTTTCGTGCAATATTAAGACTTCCATTCGCATCCGAGATAACTGTACCGGTACGGAAAGTCTCGAAAGATGTTCCGACAAGGAACCCAGCGGTCCATAAGCCCGTATTATCTGGGTCAACTTGAATGTGGCACTTGTTCACATTTCCAGTGTCGTCACACTTGTGTCACCCCCAAGTTGCTCAGCTTCAGAGCACGGTAAGCCAGGGGAATCAGGCTAACATGGCAGACAACTCGTCAGAAAAGCAACCTGACAAGCAATTATTTTAATTTTATTCACGTTTGCTGAAATATACTCATTTTTTATTTCATAGATACACAACATACTAATACATTGTTCAATCGTTCCTGTAAACCGGTAAAATAGCGGCACTGAAAATGGTTTTTATCAATTATATAATTCTTAAATCATGTTTTTCCCATAAACGTTGAACCAGATAACACATTTTCAGATTTTAAAGGAGCTGAGTTGTTTGTTTGTTTGTTTGTTTTTTTGCGGGGGGGGGGGGGGGGGGGGGGG
>JARFOD010039150.1:0-10315 GCA_031763545.1 Mopalia muscosa | reverse complement strand
TTCTGTCCGTCGTCATATAAGTGAAATACCCTTGAGTACGACGTTAAACACCAATCAAACAAACAAACAAACAAACTGATAAAAACCTAGAAGAATTGAAAAAGAGGATAAGCAATTTCAACACTAAAATTCAAATGACATAAATATATTTTTATTGGTATAAAAAGACTATATTGACAAATGTTACGAGACAGCTCCAGGCGTTAATTTAGTTAAACATGTTTGTTGTTCTCGCACCAAAACTATAGAAAAAAAGGCTGGAGTAATGGATGACGAGCTAAACATAACAAGGCGTTAAAAAACTTTCAGTACAGTATGCCTACTTTTCATGTCAAACTGTACAAGGCCTATTAAAATTAGCACGATATACTTGACGGTTGCGTTAACATTCATCAAATATAACTGATTCAATTAGATAATATAAATGTCATTGAAAAGAGAGCAACGTGATCCTCTTAAACCCTTGTTTTAAAGCTTTGTTGTGTGCAGGCATCTAGTGAAAGAAAGTGCAAGTTGTAGAATCATTCTGAATGATTTTGAATTATATCTATGACTATTTATTTAAAGGTGAACAGAAACATTTAGCGATGCGATCTTTGGCTTACGGCAGTCTTATCATTCCGTCTTTGTTTTTCTTTCTTTGAAGAAAACAAAACTCGTTGTATTTAACCATTAATCATTATTATAAAGTGTGTGAAATATGCGGTCTTTAGTTACTGACAATTTGTTTATTTATTCTTGATGTTAGCTGACACGAACACTGACACAAATGATTGAATAAAACACACGTGTTCTCTCCGCCACGACTGCTATAAAACCAAAGCCATCCACATTAAGCCAAGCACTTTTTGTTGTCTTCCGTTTGTGATAGTGAACATTTATTTTCTCGTTGTTGTTCTTATTTAGCCAGATGTACGTCAGTTTCTCTATTTTAACTTCAAATCTCCTTCAATATAAAAGCGTTTCTCGGTCGTTTCTAATCAATCTATTCATCTTTCTTCCAGTTTTGCTTCATTCACAACATGCTGAAAAATGTTTTATTTTCTGTTTTGGTAAGTTTGTTTAACTTCATTTTAATAAGGGCTATTTAAAACGCGGTACTGTGTATTAATTAATAATCCTGATCTGCAAACTCCTGTGGCTGGTTACCTTATTTTATGATCCGATTGTAACCAAAGCTTAAATCAAACTACTGCATGCGCTTTCTTTTTTACAACTATATTCACACGGACTCCATTATAATGCATAACTACTCCCACGATGTATAAAATCGCATGGCAGATTCTTGAAGATTTTCTTGCTTGAAGCAAATACCCGTTACCTGCATATAAAATATTACTTCACAGTGGATGGAAGATGTCCGGACATGCAAAACCGTAACCCTTCCTTACATCTGACAGCTGATGTACCGGCTTATGCTCTAGCTAAATGTCGAAATGGGGACAAGCAGCTGACGTCCACGGATGATGTGAACTTTTCTCTGGACGGTTCTTTTGATCAATCCTACACCGGGGCTAGTTGTCAATTTTACGTACGTCATTTTTTATTTCGTTCTAAATCCTTTTCGTATGATAGTAAATGGATTTTCCGGTAACTGCGAAAAGAATAATTTATAGCTCCTAACAAAATAGTTTGATCGCTGTTAAACACCCAGTTTATCTTTTTTCAAAACCGCATCAAACTAAACCAGAGCAAAGCCTGTCAATAATTTCATCCTTTACATAAGTGGCTTAAAATTTCTAAAATATTTTTTCTTCAGAAAAAAGATGGTAGCAACACCTCCACGGTTGATGTGGAAGTAGGCTGGGGTGAACCAGACAGCCAGGTTGTACAACAAGGTAAAATCAAGACCATCTCCTGCGCTTACGATGCTCATGGTAGAGCCATTTCTTCCACGGAAACCATCAGTGATTGGTATTTCAATGTTTTTTCCTCGTTTGCCTTATCTTTTCGCTTTAAAAAAAGTTTGTTTTTTTTTCACCAGGACTATCCTGGTCTAAATTTATCCTAAATTCCTTCACCAGGGTTTTGAACCCTTGGGAACAGCAGCACCTTCTGGGTGGTAATGCTTCTGCCGTCTTTGACTGAAAGTGTGGGATGTCTTGGATGCTGAAATCGTTACCGATATTTCCATTGACCGAAAAATTCGCCTAGTTTCTTTCGATGTTTCTAGTAAGTAAAACGATTTCTGATAATCCTAAATCGTTTTTAACAATGCTTTTTATACTTATCAACTCTTCCAACTTGTAACCATAATAAACCTCCTGATTTTTTTTTCCGTATTCTTCTATCCATTTCAGATAGCTTCCCGGCATTCCGAGCCCTCAGTTGTCTGGCCAGAAATGCCTTCGGTCGTTATTGCGTTCTTAGAGCTGGGTAAGTCAACTTTGTCCTCGCAAATACGTTAACTATTTACAATTCCCCTCCCTGCCATTTCTTTTGTACAAAATGGTCGCTAATAGGCTACATCTTTATTTCTACCTCCGTCCACCTAGCCATAATTTTGTTAATTTTTTTTTTTATTATTATTTTTTTTAACACATATCAAAAATAACACAAGGCTCTTCATAAATGAACTCGCAATTTTTTTCAATGCCTACTAGATAACGGACCTATTCAAACGGAATGTTTAAGGGACTTATTGCCTTACTGTTCTCGGACCTTACGGGCAACATGAATCCAATGTGTGTGTGGGGGGTATTTGTTTTTTACGTACTTTAGTTTTTTCCAATGATCCTCGAGTCCTTTCATTCACCCATTTGGGCTAGGGCACTTTCATGACAAATCTTTTTATAAAAACTGCGTTTCTATAATCTGCGAACGGAGACCATTTTATGTTTTTTTTTCTTACATCTGATCCACTTAAATTTGTTCTCCTCCCCTTAGTTGCGGTGATGGCTTGGTGTTCACCAAAACGTCCGGCTTCAGAACAGATGGGAATTGTGTATACAGTCCTTACTTCGATGCCTTCAAACTGAATGGGGACGATAATACTGTGGAATTTGAATGCGTCTATACCATTTGCAAGGATCTCTGTAACGGGGTATGTTTTTTAACGTTTAAGTTATCAAAAGAGGTAAACTCCTACATTTGCATAATCTCTATTTATAGGGTCACCAGTTACGTAAAAAAAGTCTTTAAAACATCCACTTTTTTAAATGTTACCAGCTGAATCTAAGTTATTACACAATGTACATTTTTTTTTAACTACATTTAGAATCTTGGAAAGATTGATATTTTGACCTTATAACTGATTTTTTTTTTCTCCCCGGTTTTTTTCAGAGCTCTTGTCCAACAGTCGTGGGTGGAGGTGCCATCAGCCCAAAGGAGACACGATCTGGTTGGTATCATTTTCGTTACTACTTCATTATAAAATATTGCTTCAGAATTTTAAGTTCATTGGCTTTTTAAATTCTTTTTAAAATGAACGTAATTTCTCTTTTCAGTAGTCGACCAGCCCTACATCATCGCCAGATCTGCCCCAATCCATTTCAACCACTGATTTCCAAATTTACTGTATTTTTATTTCAAGAATAAAATCCTTAATCCATCAATTCTGTATTTTATCTGTCATTTTTGACACAAAAACTTTTTAACACAGACTGAGAGCTTTGGGATAAACCGGCACCATTACTGTCTTACAAAGAAATGACCCATGGGGCTCTACGTTTTCAAAAAGACAGGTGCATAAAAAATGGAAAATGTAAGTCAACATTAAAATTGAACAATTTTATTCAGTTAAAAACGATGAAACGTGTATAGTATCTTTTTGTAATTTGTTTGAGTGACTGGTACTTCAAAAAAAAATAATACTTTGGATTGATATACAGCTACATGACGTCAAAGCATAGTACCAGTGTATTTATACAGCTGTAATTTGTGCTGTTTTAGCAAATATAACTATTTTCACATTCAAAATAATACAATGGTATGTTTGACCAAGCCGGCTGTTGTAAGTCATCAAGGTCGGACGGCTTCCGGTTTTAACCAAATGTATCTTTGCAACCCAGAAAACGTACCACGGTACTCCAACCCACATATACTCTGCTTGAATAGGGCTTGAAGTTTCGTTCCCTTCTATTAGACTTGCAGGTAACTTCGATCACATTGCTATGCTTTAAAAACTGTTCTTTCAAAACAGGCGAAATTACTCTAAATTTTAAATACATAGCTATGCATTTTAACATTAGCAAAGAGTATGTATTCCATTTTTTTTTTATAAACCTAGGTCCTGGATAGCGCATTTCGGATTATCAAAGCGGCCAAGACATGGGTCAAATTGTACAACAAACTACTTCCATATGTCGAAACTCTATTTACCACTGGTATTTATCCTAAATCTGTGGTATTGTTTTGGGTAATAGTAAATACGGAGTTCCGGTATCTCCCTTTTCTTTAGAAATACAGAGTGCAGATAACTTAAATTTCAAGCTTTATTTCTTCACGGCTTTTATTCGTTCAATTAATACTTCCAAATAATATCTGATAAATGCTAAAAAAAAAAATAAATTGTTTTATAATTTTTTTATATTCCAAACTAAATTTAAAATCGGCTTTTTGCTTTGTTAAAATACGGAAATACCTTTTCGTCTTTCTGTTGCTGACCAACCTCCTAGACTAAGTAATCGCTACGAATCTCATTTAGCATCCCGCGCCACTTAAACGTTTTGCGGTCCTTGAGATCTCAGATTTAGGTCCTACAGCATCTGTTCACCAAATTAAAAATACTTTAACACTTTAATAAGTTGCTATATTAGAAATTAACAAAGACTCCGATACCCTTTTTTTTCGTAACTGGCAAAAGATTCCAGTTACCTTTTCCCTTTAAGTAATAAGACTAATAGCCGTCCAATAGTTTTAACACCAAGGTAGTTGGCTAGACTAACACACCAGCCTCCAAAACCGATCATTCTTTTTTACGTAGTCGGGCTGGTAGGTCCCAGGGAATCAAACGAATTACAACACTTGAATCATTACCACGAACTATACATTCTTTTTTAAAAGTCCCAAATAATTGAAACCATAAACCCCGTCGAACCATTTAAAAAAAACAAAACATTTCAACTATATAAAATTTAACTAGGCCAGTATAAATCCGGCTTTTAAGACTATTTAAGCTGTTATCCTTCTGACGCTATTTTTACAGGTATATCCATTGTCGAGTCGTATGGCGAATAATTGAATCCAATAAACCATATATCTTCCACTGCATATACTTTTTTTTTTCTTTAGTTTCCTTTTTGATCAAGGCCTAGCCATTTCTCATGTTTGTGTAATACGACATTCTTCTATAGCACATCCACGACGTCGAACAACAAACTGATGTATCGTGATGGTATGTAGGAGAGATGTTCGATCGATAATGAGGCGTTAATTACACAAGACACTTTGCCCATGAACTTGACAATGTATCAACCACCAGACGTACCCACCTGATCACGTAGCACTGAAGCCCTATAATCTGGTCAGTTTGGCCACTTGTTATAGCTGTCCTTGAAAACCAAGTTTTGTATTTCTGTGTGCATCGCAATATCCGGAGATGTGACTAGCCCACGACCAATTCATTCCATCTGCAGTTATAAAACTAGTACTCATTTTTTTTTAAATTATATATTCTTCGATAGATTTTTTATATCATTTTATTAGTTCTACAAAAGTTATTTTTTTTAATAAAGGTCTTTTAAAATTAATGAAAATTGTAGATTGGTTAAATCCTTCCTTTGGTAAGTTCTCAAAAACCCTGGACATTATAAATAAACTTCTAATTGAATTTTTTTATCATTATTTCTACATGCTAAAAAAACTGTATTCCATATATTCAAGTTCATCTAGAACATACGATGGTTCATCGATTTTTAATTTATCGACATCCCCGTGCCAGTGCGAATGCTTTTTAGAAATATTTTTGCTTAACATTACTGCACATGTTTAAAAAACAAGTAGAGATTAACGAATTGCCTTGATTGGCACCTATTTTAGAAGACTGTCCAAGAAGACAAACTTTCGGTATATGTTTGGGCAATTCCGTGTTCTCCACCGTGATAAACTTGGAAACACCTGTCTAAAGAATCTTTATGGTATATCACTTATCTGAAGGCGGTGTATTCCAACAATAATTGACAGTAGCACAACGAAGATGTTAAGTCTTTTCAAAATGTTGGAAATTTGATTTTCCTCCAGTTCTAGGTAAAACGTATTACTAATCTACAAACGAAATTCCCTTAGACAGGTGGTGAAACATCTTTTAGGTTTCCTAATATGGTGCACGTGTTTAACTATTCACATGGAACACTACTGTTATCAAAGTCAACACTACTTTATTAGACAAAGACGACCTTCACATACCTATGGTGACAAAAACATTGAGCAAAATCTGAAAACCTAACACCTCCAACAGCATAGAAAAAACAAATTACATATCCCTGAAATTGTGCCAATGACGTAAACTGTGGTTTCCAAGGAAACACCTAGGCTTTTAATTAGAGAATTGCGTTATAAACGGCGTTATAATCCAAGCAAACGAACAAAATCCATGCTATTGTGGCAAATTCTCAATCATGAAATTTCAAGAGAAAGCTGCCCACTGGTCGGGGCAGATAGCCCCATAGACATTTCGTAGAGTAGGCCTTGGGGCCCACAGGTACAGGGATACTGAGATATGTCCTTATTACTATAAATTTAGAGGCCTTCTGATGAGTTTCTTTGAGGAGTAGTAATGCTGTCTTTACTAAGCATTGGAGAAAAATTTACTTTCCAATATTATAATATTATGGAAACGCTTCATATTTTGGTTTTGCTAAATTCAGTTATTGTTGGAAACACCGCCGTTACATAAGTGACATACCCAATATACGCACGGTGTAAAACACAAACCAATCAATCAATCATTCCAGCTGATAAGCAAAGGTCGCAGGTCAGAGGGTGTCAGCCGTTGCATTTAATTAACCTTAATACCGTAGACATTTTTTTGAGTCAATGGGACTTTTCATACTCAAAAGTATGATCTTGATCTTAGCGTAAAGGCGTTACCAGAGGAAGTGGTCTGCTCCACCGTTTCTGAGGTCATTCTGACGATGGTCACAGCGGCTGGCAGAACATCGATTACGAAGATCTTCAGAAGTATTCCATAGGCATTGTACGGCAGCTGGACAAATGGGGATTTAGCATATATGACGGCTGTATAGGCCTCTACACCTACCTTATTTGAATTTGAGGAAGCTCGGACAAGCGAATTCAGCCATTTCAGGCAATGAAACTTTTATTCAGAGCCAAGTATAAGAACTGTCTTAATTTGTGTGATTTATGATTACCTAAAGTAAGATACAGGCTTTTTTTTAGCCACCATAATTCGAGAATAAGAAATGTTCCATCGGAATTGTCTGCATTTGTGGCTTAATAAAAGAATCGACTACATAGGCTAGCCTAAAA
This sequence comes from Mopalia muscosa, assembly GCA_031763545.1. Lineage (NCBI taxonomy): Eukaryota > Metazoa > Mollusca > Polyplacophora > Chitonida > Mopaliidae > Mopalia > Mopalia muscosa. Next base: position 2,887 of record JARFOD010039150.1, on the reverse strand, counting down.
ACTCCAAAATTCTGCGATCCAGTATTTGATGAATCCCGTATAATCGATATTTTGTAAAAGGCCAGTTGTTTGTTTAATTGGGTGTTTAACGTAGTGCCTAATATTTTTAAGTTAATTACAATTTAGATTCATTTGTTTATCGTTTTTCCTATTATACCAAAAATAGTTTGTTTTTCTAAGATTTATTTTTCCAGTCAGCCGATATAACCTAAATTCTATTATTTACAAACCGGCTGATATAAAGTTTATTCTTTGCGAAATCAAGCTATTTAAATAATGAAATCATTGTACACAAATTAAAGACCATGTCCCTGTTTAAGGTGTTAACATGTTTTAAAACGGTAAAGCATAGTAAGTGCTTGGTTACTGGTGTTTAATGGTATTAAGAGACTTAGGATCCATTTAGCAAACTCAGGCTAAGTCAGGTCATCTAATGTAAATAAAACAGGAGTACCTCATCTGTGTTTAGCTGTTTTCTTTAACACATAATTAATTGATTATTGTTGACCTAACCGAGCATTATTTCGTAACACAAGCCCAGCGAATGTTTTTGGTTTTTTATGGAAGGACTATACCTATATATCCCACAAGACGAAACGCAATTCATCCAATATAAATATATTCTCTGTCAACAAACAAACGCATGATTAAAGTGTTGAATTTGTGACAATATCGTTTCATGTGTACAATGGACATTTATGATTATGTTTCTCAATGATTCTGAAATTGTCTTTCTGTGGAATTTTGTGTTAAGCGACATGAAATATTCAAATTTTGACGAACACAAATGAAACTAGGGTAAAATAATGGGGTAATGATGGGTATTTAAAGCTGCAATTTGGCAATTATATGCATTTCGCATTTCACTGTACACGAATTACAACATGGTGAGACTTAAACTTGCTAATCATTGCGATTGGCCGCCTCCAGTTAGGTGAATCACAATCGGAAGTCGCACGGCACATGAACGTCAAGCAGAGCAGTATTTCACGCCTTTGGAAGAGGTTTCAGCGATTCAAATCTGCGGAAGACCGGCCCCGAAGTGGTAGACCTCGCATCATTTTGTAGCCATCAAGTACCATCTAGCTTTTTAACGCAGACTGGGAACTTTGGGATAAACCCACACCATTACTGCCTATAAATAGAAAGTGACACGGTGCTCTCCCTTTACAATTAGCCAAAGGTGCATAAACATTTGAAAATGCGTTATGTTGGTCAACATAAAATTGAACATTTAAAAGTGATAAAACTTGTTACTGTCTTTATAATTTGTTTGTTTGATTTGGGTATCTGGTATCTTTAAAAGGGCAATTAGATTGATGTACAGCTGAATGGCAGACTTAGTTCCGGTGTATAAATTTATACAATTGTAATTTGTCTTGCTACGACTGCACAAAATACGCTGAATTAACGGGTTTCAGTTCATGTAGACATTCAAAATGGCACTAGGTTTATGACCAATCGTACTGTACGTAAAGCATGGATGTAAGACAGCGCATAACAACTGCAGTTCAAGGTCGCTACATCCGGGTCCGTCACTTGCGTCACCGAACTACCTCAGCAACGAACGCAGCTAGGCAAGTACCTGATTTGAGAAGGGTTTCTGCACAAGTCATTCGGAACTGACTTCGAAAAAGCTGGTTAACGGGCTAGAAGACCATACGTAGGCCCCGTTCAGCAACGCCAAAGTCGACGTTTAAGCGTTGAATGGTGCATGAATGTACAGGGTTGGAACTTGAGAAACTGGCGCCGAGTATGGTTCTGCGACTAGTGACGATTCCTTTTACAGAGACTTGATTGCCGAAAACGCGTACACAGAAGCCGTAATGAACGCTTTGTCAACAACTGCGTCTCCCAAGTTGACAGATTCGGTGGAGGCAGTGTCATGATGTGGGAGCCATCTCCTTCACATTCAGAAGTGGTCTGGTACTTGTAGAAGGCAACCTAACCTGCACGCTATCGGGATGACATTCTGCTCCCTGAGATGCTTCCCATTATGGATTGACCGAGAGAACTCTTTCAGTAGGACAATGCAAGGTCGCAAACGGCAAAGGGCACGTTTACCAGTGGATGAGAACATTACTGTGGTGCCTAGCCATCAAGATCGCCAGATGTCAACCCTATTGAGCATATTTCGGACGACCTGGACAAAAGTTTAAGCCAGCGTAACTCAGCACCTTAGACTATTCTGCAACTGTCCCATGCACTACATGAAGAATGGCTTAGGATTCAACTGCTTGGATTTAAAGACCCATTCGGTATATGTCAAGGAGGTGTCGCGCATTCATTGCAACTCACGATGCGGCGCTTTTCGGCGACGTCTGTCTTAAGCGAAAACATTACAACAGACTATTACCCCTTTAACTGTGCTGCCCACCAAAATTACTGAATTATCATACTTTATATTAAAGAGATAATTCTATTGGTATTTCGCCTATGCGTTTCTTTTTTGTTAGAGTATATATTGGTTTACTTCCAGTAATGGGAAGCATCTCAGGGCGAAGGAATTCAGCCCGCTAGTCTACAGGTTAGGTTGCCTTCTGCAAGAACCAGTACACTTGTGACTGTGTAGCAGATGGCTCCCCACGTCATGACACTGCCTCCACCGAATCTGTCAACTTGGGAGATATGGAAGAAGTGACATATTGGCAGACGTTTTATAGTATTCGCCAAGTCTTGATAAAATCCATGTAACGGTCCGATAACCAGGAGAAACGTAGGAATATAAACACACTTTCTATAATTAAAATGTCATACTTGTACTTTGAAACATGATTCGTACAGGTTTTCCGAAACTTTTGGAAGACTTTCAAAATTGCCACAACCATATCGGAGGATTTTAGCTATTGTAAAAAAAAAAAAGATTTGAAATACTTCTTGTCCTGGC
>JARFOD010039139.1:0-10315 GCA_031763545.1 Mopalia muscosa | reverse complement strand
ACCCTTTTGCCAGCCAAACTGCCCCTCAATCACCAGGATCTCATTCTCCTCCGACACGGGATGCAACCTACGGCCAAACAGGTTGCCTCTTTTCTCGCCTCTTACGATTGACCGAGGAAGCCGGGGGGAGTATTCTACAGGGCCTGCTGGTGTTAAACGGCCCACCCGCTCCCCCACGGGGGCAATCCTTGTTGAAAACGAAAAATTTGTAAAATTACCTTAACTAAAAAGCAAAAGTGCACAACCGCCCATCGATGCATTTTGTGATATTTATCAAATAAGCACAATAATTGCCTTTTAATATTTAATTTCTCTCTTCAGATTATATATTATTGCCTTTAAATTTGTCTAGAAAATTTCTTAAAGGTATCTTCAGTTTTAGCTAGGCGACATAGTGTTTTTATTAATATGATCTTGCTTGATTTAAAAAGAAAGATTAAACAATATTTTCGTAATAATATAATTCACGGCGCATTGAAGAACAATTTGTAGTAAACACGCAGTATCTAATACTTTTGTTCTCTACAATTATTGTACATGATATGTATGTACATACTATAAACATGCAATTTTGTATCCGTTTCAAAAGAAACTATTCGAAATCAGTTGTGATCCTTTATTGGCTATGTTATTTCAACCGTTTATTTCACATATGTAGAATTAGAATTAATTCTTTTTCACATATACTCTCCAACAAAAGAAACGTAAAATAAATTTTTTGTATCAAAAAAAAATAATTTTCAACATGATTTTAAATACAGAAATGAACATCACATTACATGGAAATTAAAAACACTGGTTGTTCAGAATGTTAAGTTCATTAAAATGTCAAATTTTATCACGTTCTGGTTATTAAGAATCTCAACAATAGCACTAGATGTGTGCGGCCGAGCGTTTTTGTGCTGAAAAACTTCTCTACGGAGGTACATTATGGGCAGCATATGTGGTGTGAAAATCTCAGCTCTGTATCGATCGGCGTTAAGGATGTGCACCAGTTGAGTTTTTCGGGCGCAGGATATGGCACCCCACATCATCACACTTCTGTTACCGAAATTGTCGACCTCAAGGACGCTCTCATTAAGGCGTCTGTAGACATGTGTACGACCATCTCTTCTCTGCAGCTTGAATATGGATTCATCGCTGAACCAGACACGCCTTCAGTTTCGCATGTTCCAGTCCCTTAATCTGTTACACCGTCGGACCCTTGCCGTCGATTGTTGTCTCAGTACTACGCCAAAGTAAGCCAAAGTAAGGACGTGTGGCGCGTAAGCCGTTTTGACGGAGACGGTTTCTGACTGTGCCGATATTCTCTGGAGACCTGGGGAATTTGATGCGGTTTCTGTTGCTGTTATGATCCGGTTTCTCAGATGAAGTAACCGAACGTAGCGATCTTAGGCTGCTGTTGTGAACCTAGGTCGACCAAAACGTTGACGGTCAGCTGTTGAACCGGATTGCTGGTAGTGTTGGAAGAGCCTGGAAATCGTGCTCCGGTGGATATGTTAGAGTCTAGTGATTGCGTTCTGTGATACACAGGCCAGGAGACGACCAGTGACGACGTTTCGGGTAGCTGCGTCTGGTCTTGGCATATCTTAGCAGGTTGGAATAACAATTTAACAACTGATTTCAATTGAACGTCTATGTGTCTTTTATACCCATTAAACTCGCTTAATGATTAGGCCTGATTCGCCCGTGCAACTGCCCTAAGTTTTTCCCTATGCCTTCTTCGTGCAGTGTTACACAAAGACTGACCAAAAAGTCACCTGTCAGGTGCTTAAATTCAATTATCGGATATTGACATTATAACATGATCATGTTGTCACGTTTCAATGACGACATTTTTTTAAAGATTCATGTTTTAAATTTTGTTTGTGATTTTGCGGTATTTTTTTGGACAGTATGTGTTAATTCTTTTTTACTTCTGTTGAAACGATTTTCACTTATGTGAAAATCAATTTCTTATATGCAAAATAAAGATTTATTTTACGTATGTAGAATTCTTTTTAACATATGTAAAATTATTTTCAACATATGTGAAATTACTTTTACATAAGTTAAAAAAAACACAAAAGCCTATCTATGTACTAAAGAATTTTAAAAGAAAATGGTAAAAAAGTTTTCTATTTATCAAAAAAAAAAATAGAAATGATTTCTCCTCTCAGCAAGGGACCGAATCCAACATTCGTGTTTGCTCCTTTCGTCTTGTGTACACTGCTAAAACGAATACAACGACGAAAATAATATATTCCACATGCTATGCAAGTTAGCCTCAGCTGGGCACACTGCAGAGTCGAGAGCAGAAAATTCTGCAGTTAGATTTCAACAACAACAACAACAAAGCAAAGCTTTATATATAGGTCATTGAGCACAGACTGTCAAAAGTTGAACACTTGCATATATTTACTGCCGAAAACGGCTGAAACAAAACCATACAATCTATCATGAAAATTACGGTGACAAATAAAGACTGAATATTATATCAAATATTATATCAGGCAACAGGTTTATTCTTATTCAGTTTTTTATTGTAGTCTACATCATTTTATTTTTTCTTACGAATCAGACGTAGAAATGCTCACTGCAGAATCGGTCGCAATTGCAGGCCTGTAAAAATGTAGTTTCCCTGATGTATTCTTCGCGAGAAAAAACAAATGCTTTGCGAAACGCAGAGGGTGGATGTACTTCTGATCAGATTGTCATTTTTTTAGCAAATTAATAGCCGCTAAATAAGGCTCTGAGGGGGATCTTAAATTGAGATATTGGATGCTTTCATTTCACATATCTACAAAAGAGTTCCACTCGCCTCTTTATTGTAAAGAAGTGAACAATTCAGGCTTATTTTACATATGTCGAATTCTTTTTCATTTTTTGTCTGATTGTCTCTGGGTGCGTAGTCGTTTTGTAGAACGTTTTGCGATTGAGCACCGATATTTACCTGTAGAATGTGATCAGCTCTGCTCAAATCTATAAGATCCGCAATTCTTAATAGCGTCCAGGTAACAATATACACAACGCTTAAACTATTTTCCTCGTTAATTCAACCTGGGGGTCTGGTAAGACATTTAAACAAATAAAATAAGTTGCATAGACAAACTAAATGCGATACAACATTTGTCCTATTTAATTGTGACTGCAATGAAAACGAAAGTTTATTGCTGCTTATTCGTTTATATAATTATAGAATCTCCGTATGTTCAGAGTACACTGGTTCTATGTGGAACCAATAAGGGTTATTCAGCTTATGGCTGTGGAGGAACCCTTTATGGTTCTGTATGGAACCTTTTTGCATTGGTTCTATAAAGAACCGTTTCAAACCGGTTCTATATTGAACTATAAAGGGTTCCATACTGAACCATAAAGTCTTTACAGGGTTCTATATCGAACTATAAAGGTTTTTTTAGGTTATGATTCTGTTTGGAACCATGTAATTATGTTTCTGTATAGAACCATTTCAAGACCGTTCAATACAGAACCCTTTCAAAAAGGTTATATATGTACCAAAAAGGGTTCCACACCAAATCCCACAGGGTTTTATTAAGAACTATAAATGGTTCTTCAGCTTATAATGAAAAACTATTGTATGGTTCTTCTTGGAACCCTTCTTTATGTGTTCTAAACATAACCTTTTACTAGGGATATGTAAGGAACCAGAAAGGGTTCATTATTTATCGTTTATAGTTCTGTATAGCACTGTTTTGCCTTCTTGTTCACTCACAAATGATTCTCCGAGTGGCACCCAATGCTTGTATAATTTTAATGATTATCTCCAAGATTTTAATTGATGTTTCGTTGCATGCAAGAATACTTTTTCTATGGTGTACATAGGCCAATCTTCAAAGATAAACACAATTTAGTATCATTTCAAGGTATTTCATATTTATGGAACGCTATAGAATAGCATATAGGCTGAGAGAGAGTTGCTTGGTGTGATCATTTCATTTTGTTTATTAATTCAAAATAGTAACAAACATGAAAAATACATCATGACTTTCACCCTATATTAGGTCTTTAAGTTATTGAGATAATTCACTTTTACAAACTAAACATCTATCAGTATGAAAACCACTATAGTTAACTAAACGAAAGGTGAAGTGCAAACGCAATGACAATTATTGTCACAATACTGTTTTCGCTTATGGTAACAAATACAACTTCTGGCATTCAATTTGTTATAAAATAATCAATTAATATGGAACCACAATGTAACTTATATATTATACATGTCTTTACACAATCATCAATGATCATCCTTGTATAAATGGAATAACCTTAGATAAATAATAAAACAATCAATAATAACAAAAGATTGTGACCCTGCGAAAGGTTGAACATTTTTTATTATAAAGAGTGATCACATCATGGGTATAAAAAGTAATGTATTTATCAATAATAACCATCTATATACCAAACAAAGCATTTGACTAACACTAGCATCTTTGTTCGCTGTATAAAATTTATCTTTATTGGTGTTAATTGTGGGATTACGTCATGCCAAAATGAAAAAAACTCTGCATTGTTCTTCGTGGAACACTCCTTTATGGGTTCTAAATGTAACCTTTTATTAAGGAACCAGAAAGGGTTACTCATAGCCATTTATTAGATTAGATATCTCGACTGTCGTAACGAGCCTGGAGGGAGTATGATGAATCGCAATGCATTTTCGAAGTTAAGAGGCAGATGCTCTTAAATTAATGTTTAAAACCATTCTGTTCAAGTTTGTAAGAACCGGAGCATCTGCATCTGTGCTGAACATCCTCTTCATATTACCAAACAGCTGAAATGTAAGAAAATTAATTATTAATTTAATCACTGGTGTACTCTAACACTATAATATTAAGTTTTTTATAATGCACTTCTAGATACACCAACAATTCAAATTGGCCAATATCGCTTTGTCCAGAAATACCCGCTCCAATTAATATGTTTCACATTCATTCCCTAAATACTGGTACATGATACATCACTTGCATTGTACATTTTACATGACTGTCCATTTGTCAATGTATTTCAAATACTGCTGTAATAGTATGTCAGAACTTTACTCTCGATGAATTTCTCGTAGACACCACTATATCAGTGGTGTGAAAATCATTTCTGGACTGTAAATATTGCTTACTCATTTACTGATTACTTATATATAATTACGTTTTTTTTATTTCTTATTTCTTAGCAAACTATTGATTATTTACTTACTTATTTCTTACTTATAACTTAACTGTTATTATATATTCTTACTTACTTCTTACTTATCACATACTCCTTACTAAAAACTTACTCATTACTTACTTATTTGTTACTTACGTATTAGTTATTCATTACTTAGACATTTCCTATGGATCACTTACCCATTTCTTTATTTTTGTCTTTATTTACTCATTTGCTTACTTATTTCATAGTTATGCATCAGTACTTATAATTTTTTATGTTATTTCCCTATCTACTCATTACTTTATTATTTTTCATTATTACTTCCTTATTTCCTTACTTGCTCATTACTTACTAAGTGTTTCCTTTCTCTTATTTATTTCTTACTTATATGTATTTACCATTTACTTTATAACTTACATTTATGATTTAATTATTTCTTACCTATTACATATTCAATATTTCTTTATATCTTGTTACTTTTTTTTTATCTACTTAATTGCTTTTTTGTTATCATTTTATTTCTTATTTACTTATTTTTTGTTATTTTTTATACCTAATTGCGTGTAACTTATTTCAAATTGTCTTTTCTTATCACTTATTTACTGATTTCTTATAACTTCCTACTAATTTACATACTCTTCTGGTTTGTTTGGCAATAACAAGATCGTATGATTACGATTTTAGTCCAATATAATCCCATACAGGCTCAACTGATGTGCTGCCGGCCTCATTTTTGCATTTGAAGCAAATCTATAAATAAAATAATATATTTTCAGTTCTGGAGACTGTCTGCATCTTGTACCGGTTTAACGAAAAATTAAACTACTTAAATTCCACTAGTCAATTACACAATTACTATTTTAAACGTTTTTTTTATTTCAACAAAGTAAATTTCCATGTCTTAATTCGTTATAGTTCACATTTTAGTTGATCTATTGCTACTATATATACTTTACGTTATGCATGGTCCAATATTCGTCCATAATTTTATGGGTCGAATTGAAGAAAGACAGAATTAACCAAGACTCTACAATAGTTAGTGAGCTTCTATATAACAATATTATAACATTAATACTTGATGCCCACAATTGTTATTGATATGATCTTTTTTTAAGGCAAATATGTAGGCCCTAGGCCTAGGAAAGGGTCACTTCAAATAAAATGAGTAATAAGTCATACTTTTTGCTACATCACTGTAAGAACTTTGGTCTCTTTCCTTAAGACTACTCCAAGCTTGTTTACCTATAAGGTGCATGTACCTTAAAACATTATAATCAACAAACCTGGACGTGAAAGTGCTTGTTTTTTGTTCAAAGTAGATAAACAGCAGATGACTTAGTCAAGCATAAGGCTTCGCTCAACTGTCACTTGACAACAGTGTCCGAGTTTGTTCGTCCCCAAATCTTTGTGCATCTTCGGAAAAAGTGCTGTCTCTGAATATAGTCAGATAATAAAAATAATAAACTACACGTTTTATAACTTCTCGAACACTAAAGTACAACATGTACTTAGTTCACATTCAATTATTTTCACAAAATGTAGGTGAAAATGTCGCTGTTATTTTGACAAATAAATAGCTAATAAATCAGAGACAAAACGGGGGGTTGAAGATTCATCTTCAGACGGATTATTTCCATCTCCATTCGAATACCAACGAACCCTTTTATCATAATGGTTCCATATAGAACCATAACAAGGCTTCGGTGTTGAAACAGTTCTATATAGAACCATACTCGTTTCTACAGAACCCTCAAAGAACCATTATTTCTAAGAGTGTATCCAAGATAATTATCATGCCGCATACCCAGAAGTATAAGATCACCAAAAGTCTAGCATATTGTTCACGAAGATTTTAACGATAGGCTAAGGAACCAATGGATTGGATAATCGAATTGTTGAGAACATACCCAATGATCACAAAACCATAGTAACTTAGCACAGTCTGTTGTCTTTCAATTAAATAAATTACCAGAGCATATTAGGTTTGAGAAGACCCCTGGGACTTTCTTGCGAATAGCATTTATTTAATTCATCTTACTAGCTAACCTTTAACATAATGCTGGACTGTAAGCATACTTCATTGGGCTTGCTAAAAGAACCGGAGTAGGTGGATTAGTTTCAGCAGAACGACCAATTTACGTGGTTTATGCTTTGTACGTCAGCGGTCAATTGTTAAAACAAAGTCTCCTACTGACCACAAGACAGCGCGAAATTAATAGGATTGATGTTACACTCGGGTTGCCTTCAACCATGGACCTATCGATCAATCGCTTTGTCTCTGATGTCGAACTCATTGACCATCCCCTCTGAAACAAATGAAGTTTTTGACATCTGTAAAGTTGTGTTCTCTGAAACAGACAGCTAAAAAGCTTAAAATACATAATTGGCTGTCGGGAATGCCAATGATTGAGGTATTCGCCAGGTACAGTACGTCAGCCTTAGATTACAAATACCTGGACAACGTTTTAATACATGATCAGCGAGAACAGCAGCTATGCTGCGACAACGACAAAATTATTTAATTTGATTCGTACTTTATTGATCCTAGGTCTAGTCGAATTTGCTGATATAATCAAACGGGTACATCTTTAAATTTCTAGAATATCACATCATTTTTTCTTAAATATCAGTACCGGCTAAATGCGATTCATGACTTGTGCTTTAAGGTAAAATTAAACTGTACCGTCCTGTTACAATCAACAAACTCCCTGGCGGCATCCATAAAATCCAACTTTAAAAAGACAGAATACCTAAACATTATATTAGACTAAGAAGTGGAATAACATACACTCGAAGAACTAATAGTTATTTGAGGATTCTTTAGAAAAAACGATGGTTTTAAATGGAATCATTTACATACTAGGTCAAGAACGGTTTACAATAAAATGTGTGTGTTTGTTTGATTTGGTTTTAACGCTGTGTCCAAGGGTATTTCACTTATTTGACGACGGATTGTCCACTTCACACTGTACCTACACCCTGCCCCCACCCACCCCCGTCCGCAATTGCCTGGGCCACAGCATGTTTGTTGCTCATATACCTGATGGTCGACTGGCGGACTATATCCGGTGTGTGGTATACCGAAGCAGATTCGGTTTAGTAAGCCCATACGCCACCACTAAGCAAAGGCCACAGGTGTTTGCAAAAAGATTGTTTGATTGGTGTTTAACGTCGTACTCAAGGGTATTTCACTTATATGACGGCCACACATACAGAACATCACGAACAAATCTGCTTCCCGTTACCCTTTAGCTCTGCGAACACCAGGGCAACAGAAAGCAACCTCTTTTCTCGCCTCTTACGATCGACTATGGAAGCCGAGGGAGTATTCTGCAGGGCCATGGCCCACCCGCTCCCTCACGGGGCTTTGCAAAAAGAAGAACGGGGAAAAACTCGGAATAGCTGCTGTGAGGGTTCCTACGAACCCGATTTTTCTAACCTGTAGACTAACTGTGGTATTAAGTGCCACATACGATAAAACTCTAATTATTTTTTTGTTGGTCAATTATCTGAGACATACGAATGCTTCGTCAGTGGGCAGAAACATTATCCCGTTATGAGTTACTCATTCAGAGAAAGTCTTGACACGGTCCAGACTTGCTAGCGATGTACTCACAGTTAAGTTCGTACAGGAACATTTTTATCGTATGCTCATAAAGAAGACTAGTTTTTATATACGTCCTGTATAAGACAGTGAAACTCATTTCCCTGATTTTATGTGAAGAAAAAGTGCCTTTTAATCAATCCTTTCTCCATCGTTCGATTCTCAAATTGAATAAGCCTGTTTTGCTACTAAAATATATCTAATCGGTTGTCCCGACTTAGCTTTATTTAATGGTTAAAGTAACCAATTACCAAGCTAGAAATACATCCTTTGTCTTATATTACCATATAACAGTACCTTCACATTGCCAGTGGAAACCGATCCTATATGGAGACTGCTTATAAACGCTAGTGTGCGACATAATAAGAGACAGATATCCACACAGCAATACTTACCTATTTAAATGTACGGAAATATTTCAGTTGTATTCAACAACAGAATTATTAGCGCGTTAGAGTTCTTGTATCACAATTTTATAATTAAGTAACGTCGATTGAATTTAACATTTTGACATAAGTCAGTAGGCATAAATAGCCTCTAGAGTTATGCTTCTTGTATTTATCACTGATATTAAATAAAGATTTATTTTGACTTTGACTATATGTAGAGAAATACCACATATTGGCTAGTCTTACCTTCAAACTGTCCGCATGTACTCAAGTTAAATAGCCATCGCCAGTGTAAAGGAAGTCAATAGGCCTACTATATTTGTATTAGAAATGTTTTTAAAAAAATACTCTTACGGGTTTTTTTATTTCAAAACAGAAAAAATGCTTGAAGAAGCTCTTGTACATGTTAAAGTCTTAGATCATTTGAGTGTTGCCTTTGATGCCTTTCAAAAGTGTCTTGACTCCATGCATTGCTTTTGTGACATTTCCTGAAGTGGCTGGTGTTCCGGAGGGCCTTCGCCGGTCGCTCTTCAATTACATGGATATGTGGCCACAATAAATGCTCCAGGCTTTAACTTCATCTGTTTTTCCTCTTTTGTGGTTACCGAGTGTTAGAGAAGAGACAGTTCGATTTTGTCCGCAAGACAAAATTCTTCATTACGATAGTAACACAGAGGAAATATGATAGACGCGGGATGTTCCCTTTGACGCACATGATTCAATAGATTTGTGCTGCCACTCCATCAAAAAAGTTGTTGCAATAAAATGATTTTGGATAATAAAAAGCCCGGAATAGATTGTAGCGTAGCATCTCAAATCTATTATCAAGCAAAAAAGTATATGTGTCTTTATTTTTGGAAGGTCTGGATGCTCAGCATTACACATATGTATATTTGGTGAAAGTACAATACACAGATTTGACCTCACTGTTACAAGGGCCAGCGATTCCGTGAGAGCGCATGCTACCAACAGGTCTTAGCTGCAACCTTCAGGTGTACCGACGTGTGTTGGGAAGTATTCAGATCGTTTTTTCGTTTGATCGCCCTTATCCTAACTCGTTTTTGTATCTCAGCGAGTGTAATCACGCTTTATATCTGGCAAGAAAGAAACTTAATAAAATGGGGAAAGCAAAGATTTCTGCTAAATCTGATGCCAAACCGGTTTCAGCCCCCAGTGA